>CAXAJV010001289.1:3079396-3117396 GCA_963969225.1 Xylocopa violacea | reverse complement strand
CAAAATCCCGGTCGTGTCTGCCCGTACTTCTCGGTGGGGACATTATATACGTCTATAAATTTATTTATCCTAACCTAAGGGAACCTAACATCCCGGATGTAGTATTTTCCAACATTCCTGGCGGGTCGGCCCCTACTTCTCGGTGGGCACATTATATACGTCTATATCGTAATATAACCTAACCTAACCCATCTAGACCGTCGCTGGTAATGTTTTACAAAATCCCGGTCGTGTCGGCCCGTACTTCTCGGTGTGGACATTATATACGTCTATATCGTTATATATCCTAACCTAAGGGAACCTAACATCTCGCATGTACTATTTTCCAACGTTCCTGGCGGGCCAGCCCCTACTTCTCGGTGGGCACATTATATACGTCCATATCGTAATATAACCTAACCTAATCCATGTAGACCCTCGCTGGTAATGTTTTACAAAATCCCTGTCGTGTCGACCCGTACTTCTCGGTGGGGACATTATATACGTCTATATCGTTATATATCCTAACCTAAGGGAACCTAACATCTCGGATGTAGTATTTTCCAACATTCCTGGCGGGCCGGCCCCTACTTCTCGGTGGGCACATTATATACGTCCATATCGTAATATAATCTAACCTAACCCATCTAGACCCTCGCTGGTAATGTTTTACAAAATTCCGATCGTGTCGGCCCGTACTTCTCGGTGGGGACATTATATACGTCTATAACGTTACATATCCTAACCTAAGGGAGCCTAACATCTCGTATGTATTATTTTCCAACGTTCCTGGCGGGCCAGCCCCTACTTCTCGGTGGGCACATTATATACGTCCATATCGTAATATAACCTAACCTAACCTATCTAGACCCTCGCTGGTAATGTTTAACAAAATTCCGGTCGTGTCGGCACGTACTTTACCGTGGGGACATTATATACGTCTATAACTTTATATATCCTAACCTGAGGGAACCTAACATCTCGGATGTAGTATTTTCCAACATTTCTTGCGGGTCGCCCCTACTTCTCGGTGGGAACTTTATATACGTCTATAACGTAATATAACCTAACCTAACCCACGTAGACCCTCGCTGGTAATGTTTCACTGAATCCCGTTCATGTCTTCCCGTACGTCTCGGTGCGTACATTATATACGTCTATAAATTTATTTATCCTAACCTAAGGGAACCTAACATCCCGGATGTAGTATTTTCCAACATTCCTGGCGGGTCGGCCCCTACTTCTCGGTGGGCACATTATATACGTCTATATCGTAATATAACCTAACCTAACCCATCTAGACCGTCGCTGGTAATGTTTTACAAAATCCCGGTCGTGTCGGCCCGTACTTCTCGGTGTGGACATTATATACGTCTATATCGTTATATATCCTAACCTAAGGGAACCTAACATCTCGCATGTACTATTTTCCAACGTTCCTGGCGGGCCAGCCCCTACTTCTCGGTGGGCACATTATATACGTCCATATCGTAATATAACCTAACCTAATCCATGTAGACCCTCGCTGGTAATGTTTTACAAAATCCCTGTCGTGTCGACCCGTACTTCTCGGTGGGGACATTATATACGTCTATATCGTTATATATCCTAACCTAAGGGAACCTAACATCTCGGATGTAGTATTTTCCAACATTCCTGGCGGGCCGGCCCCTACTTCTCGGTGGGCACATTATATACGTCCATATCGTAATATAATCTAACCTAACCCATCTAGACCCTCGCTGGTAATGTTTTACAAACTTCCGATCGTGTCGGCCCGTACTTCTCGGTGGGGACATTATATACGTCTATAACGTTACATATCCTAACCTAAGGGAACCTAACATCTCGCATGTATTATTTTCCAACGTTCCTGGCGGGCCAGCCGCTACTTCTCGGTGGGCACATTATATACGTCCATATCGTAATATAACCTAACCTAATCCATGTAGACCCTCGCTGGTAATGTTTTACAAAATCCCGGTCGTGTCTGCCCGTACTTCTCGGTGGGGACTTTATATACATCTATAACGTTATATATCCTAACCTAAGGGAACCTAACATGTCGGATGTAGTATTTTCCAACATTCCTGGCGGGTCGGCCCCTACTTCTCGATGGGCACATTATATATGTCTATATCGCAATATAACCTACCCTAACCCATCTAGACCCTCGCTGGTAATGCTTTACAAAATCCCGGTCGTGTCGGCCCGTACTTCTCGGTGTGGACATTATATACGTCTATAACGTTATATATCCTAACCTAAGGGAACCTAACATCTCGCATGTATTATTTTCCAACGTTCCTGGCGGGCCAGGCCCTACTTCTCGGTGGGCACATTATATACGTCCATATCGTAATATAACCTAACCTAACCCACCTAGACCCTCGCTGGTAATGTTTCACAGAGTCCCGTTCATGTCTTCCCGTACGTCTCGGTGCGTACATTATATATGTCTATAAACTTATATATACTAACCTAAGGGAACCTAACTTCTCGGATGTAGTATTTTCCAACATTCCTGGCGGGTCGGCCCCTACTTCTCGGTGGGCACATTATATAAGTCTATATCGTGATATAACCCAACCTAACCCATCTAGACCGTCGCTGGTAATGTTTTACAAAATCCCGGTCGTGTCGACCCGTACTTCTCGGTGGGGACATTATATACGTCTATAACGTTATATATCCTAACCGAAGGGAACCTAACATGTCGGATGTAGTATTTTCCAACATTCCTGGCGGGTCGGCCCCTACTTCTCGATGGGCACATTATATACGTCCATATCGTAATACATCCTAACCTAACCCATCTAGACCCCCGCTGGTAATGTTTTACAAAATTCCGGTCGTGTCGGCCCGTACTTTGCCGTGGGGACATTATATACGTCTATAACGTTATATATCCTAACCTAAGGGAACCTAACATCTCGGATGTAGTATTTTCCAACATTCCTGGCGGGACGGTCCCTACTTCTCGGTGGGCACATTATATACGTCTATATCGTAATATAACCTAACCTAATCCATCTAGACCCTCGCTGGTAACGTTTTACAAAATCCCGGTCGTGTCTGCCCGTACTTCTCGGTGGGGACATTATATACGTCTATAACGCTATCTATCCTAACCTAAGGGAACCTAACATGTCGCATGTAGTATTTTCCAACATTCCTGGCGGGTCGGCCCCTACTTCTCGATGGGCACATTATATATGTCTATATCGCAATATAACCTAACCTAGCCCATCTAGACCCTCGCTGGTAATGTTTTACAAAATCCCGGTCGTGTCGGCCCGTACTTCTCGGTGTGGACATTATATACGTCTATAACGTTATATATCCTAACCTAAGGGAACCTAACATCTCGTATGTATTATTTTCCAACGTTCCTGGCGGACCAGCCCCTACTTCTCGGTGGGCACATTATATACGGCCATATCGTAATATAAACTAACCTAACCTATCTAGACCCTCGCTGGTAATGTTTAACAAAATTCCGGTCGTGTCGGCACGTACTTTACCGTGGGGACATTATATACGTCTATAACTTTATATATCCTAACCTGAGGGAACCTAACATCTCGGATGTAGTATTTTCCAACATTTCTTGCGGGTCGCCCCTACTTCTCGGTGGGAACTTTATATACGTCTATAACGTAATATAACCTAACCTAACCCACGTAGACCCTCGCTGGTAATGTTTCACTGAATCCCGTACATGTCTTCCCGTACGTCTCGGTGCGTACATTATATACGTCTATAAATTTATTTATCCTAACCTAAGGGAACCTAACATCCCGGATGTAGTATTTTCCAACATTCCTGGCGGGTCGGCCCCTACTTCTCGGTGGGCACATTATATACGTCTATATCGTAATATAACCTAACCTAACCCATCTAGACCGTCGCTGGTAATGTTTTACAAAATCCCGGTCGTGTCGGCCCGTACTTCTCGGTGTGGACATTATATACGTCTATATCGTTATATATCCTAACCTAAGGGAACCTAACATCTCGCATGTACTATTTTCCAACGTTCCTGGCGGGCCAGCCCCTACTTCTCGGTGGGCACATTATATACGTCCATATCGTAATATAACCTAACCTAATCCATGTAGACCCTCGCTGGTAATGTTTTACAAAATCCCTGTCGTGTCGACCCGTACTTCTCGGTGGGGACATTATATACGTCTATAACGTTATATATCCTAACCGAAGGGAACCTAACATGTCGGATGTAGTATTTTCCAACATTCCTGGCGGGTCGGCCCCTACTTCTCGATGGGCACATTATATTTGTCTATATCGCAATATAACCTAACCTAACCCATCTAGACCCTCGCTGGTAATGTTTTACAAAATCCCGGTCGTGTCGGCCCGTACTTCTCGGTGTGGACATTATATACGTCTATAACGTTATATATCCTAACCTAAGGGAACCTAACATCTCGCATGTATTATTTTCCAACGTTCCTGGCGGGCCAGCCCCTACTTCTCGGTGGGCACATTATATACGTCCATATCGTAATATAACCTAACCTAACCCATCTAGACCCTCGCTGGTAATGTTTTACAAAATTCCGGTCGTGTCGGCCCGTACTTTGCCGTGGGGACATTTTATACGTCTATAACGTTATATATCCTAACCTAAGGGAACCTAACATCTCGGATGTAGTATTTTCCAACATTTCTGGCGGGTCGGCCCCTACTTCTCCGTGGGAACTTTATATACGTCTATAACGTAATATAACCTAACCTAACCCACCTAGACCCTCGCTGGTAATGTTTCACTGAATCCCGTTCATGTCTTCCCGTACGTCTCGGTGCGTACATTATATACGTCTATAAATTTATTTATCCTAACCTAAGGGAACCTAACATCCCGGATGTAGTATTTTCCAACATTCCTGGCGGGTCGGCCCCTACTTCTCGGTGGGTACATTATATACGTCTATAAAGTAATATAACCTAACCCAACCCATCTAGACCCTCGCTGGTATTGTTTTACAAAATCCCGGTCGTGTCGGCCCCTACTTCTCGGTGGGGACATTATATACGTCTATAACGTTATATATCCTAACCTATGGGAACCTAACTTCTCGGATGTAGTATTTTATACATTCCTGGCGGGTCGGCCCCTACTTCTCGGTGGGCACATTATATAAGTCTATATCGTGATATAACCCAACCTAACCCATCTAGACCGTCGCTGGTAATGTTTTACAAAATCCCGGTCGTGTCGACCCGTACTTCTCGGTGGGGACATTATATACGTCTATAACGTTATATATCCTAACCGAAGGGAACCTAACATGTCGGATGTAGTATTTTCCAACATTCCTGGCGGGTCGGCCCCTACTTCTCGATGGGCACATTATATACGTCCATATCGTAATACATCCTAACCTAACCCATCTAGACCCCCGCTGGTAATGTTTTACAAAATTCCGGTCGTGTCGGCCCGTACTTTGCCGTGGGGACATTATATACGTCTATAACGTTATATATCCTAACCTAAGGGAACCTAACATCTCGGATGTAGTATTTTCCAACATTCCTGGCGGGACGGTCCCTACTTCTCGGTGGGCACATTATATACGTCTATATCGTAATATAACCTAACCTAATCCATCTAGACCCTCGCTGGTAACGTTTTACAAAATCCCGGTCGTGTCTGCCCGTACTTCTCGGTGGGGACATTATATACGTCTATAACGCTATCTATCCTAACCTAAGGGAACCTAACATGTCGCATGTAGTATTTTCCAACATTCCTGGCGGGTCGGCCCCTACTTCTCGATGGGCACATTATATATGTCTATATCGCAATATAACCTAACCTAGCCCATCTAGACCCTCGCTGGTAATGTTTTACAAAATCCCGGTCGTGTCGGCCCGTACTTCTCGGTGTGGACATTATATACGTCTATAACGTTATATATCCTAACCTAAGGGAACCTAACATCTCGTATGTATTATTTTCCAACGTTCCTGGCGGACCAGCCCCTACTTCTCGGTGGGCACATTATATACGGCCATATCGTAATATAAACTAACCTAACCTATCTAGACCCTCGCTGGTAATGTTTAACAAAATTCCGGTCGTGTCTTCCCGTACGTCTCGGTGCGTACATTATATATGTCTATAAACTTATATATACTAACCTAAGGGAACCTAACTTCTCGGATGTAGTATTTTCCAACATTCCTGGCGGGTCGGCCCCTACTTCTCGGTGGGTACATTATATACGTCTATAAAGTAATATAACCTAACCCAACCCATCTAGACCCTCGCTGGTATTGTTTTACAAAATCCCGGTCGTGTCGGCCCCTACTTCTCGGTGGGGACATTATATACGTCTATAACGTTATATATCCTAACCTATGGGAACCTAACTTCTCGGATGTAGTATTTTCCAACATTCCTGGCGGGTCGGCCCCTACTTCTCGGTGGGCACATTATATAAGTCTATATCGTGATATAACCCAACCTAACCCATCTAGACCGTCGCTGGTAATGTTTTACAAAATCCCGGTCGTGTCGACCCGTACTTCTCGGTGGGGACATTATATACGTCTATAACGTTATATATCCTAACCGAAGGGAACCTAACATGTCGGATGTAGTATTTTCCAACATTCCTGGCGGGTCGGCCCCTACTTCTCGATGGGCACATTATATACGTCCATATCGTAATACATCCTAACCTAACCCATCTAGAACCCCGCTGGTAATGTTTTACAAAATTCCGGTCGTGTCGGCCCGTACTTTGCCGTGGGGACATTATATACGTCTATAACGTTATATATCCTAACCTAAGGGAACCTAACATCTCGGATGTAGTATTTTCCAACATTCCTGGCGGGACGGTCCCTACTTCTCGGTGGGCACATTATATACGTCTATATCGTAATATAACCTAACCTAATCCATCTAGACCCTCGCTGGTAACGTTTTACAAAATCCCGGTCGTGTCTGCCCGTACTTCTCGGTGGGGACATTATATACGTCTATAACGCTATCTATCCTAACCTAAGGGAACCTAACATGTCGCATGTAGTATTTTCCAACATTCCTGGCGGGTCGGCCCCTACTTCTCGATGGGCACATTATATATGTCTATATCGCAATATAACCTAACCTAGCCCATCTAGACCCTCGCTGGTAATGTTTTACAAAATCCCGGTCGTGTCGGCCCGTACTTCTCGGTGTGGACATTATATACGTCTATAACGTTATATATCCTAACCTAAGGGAACCTAACATCTCGTATGTATTATTTTCCAACGTTCCTGGCGGACCAGCCCCTACTTCTCGGTGGGCACATTATATACGGCCATATCGTAATATAAACTAACCTAACCTATCTAGACCCTCGCTGGTAATGTTTAACAAAATTCCGGTCGTGTCGGCACGTACTTTACCGTGGGGACATTATATACGTCTATAACTTTATATATCCTAACCTGAGGGAACCTAACATCTCGGATGTAGTATTTTCCAACATTTCTTGCGGGTCGCCCCTACTTCTCGGTGGGAACTTTATATACGTCTATAACGTAATATAACCTAACCTAACCCACGTAGACCCTCGCTGGTAATGTTTCACTGAATCCCGTACATGTCTTCCCGTACGTCTCGGTGCGTACATTATATACGTCTATAAATTTATTTATCCTAACCTAAGGGAACCTAACATCCCGGATGTAGTATTTTCCAACATTCCTGGCGGGTCGGCCCCTACTTCTCGGTGGGCACATTATATACGTCTATATCGTAATATAACCTAACCTAACCCATCTAGACCGTCGCTGGTAATGTTTTACAAAATCCCGGTCGTGTCGGCCCGTACTTCTCGGTGTGGACATTATATACGTCTATATCGTTATATATCCTAACCTAAGGGAACCTAACATCTCGCATGTACTATTTTCCAACGTTCCTGGCGGGCCAGCCCCTACTTCTCGGTGGGCACATTATATACGTCCATATCGTAATATAACCTAACCTAATCCATGTAGACCCTCGCTGGTAATGTTTTACAAAATCCCTGTCGTGTCGACCCGTACTTCTCGGTGGGGACATTATATACGTCTATAACGTTATATATCCTAACCGAAGGGAACCTAACATGTCGGATGTAGTATTTTCCAACATTCCTGGCGGGTCGGCCCCTACTTCTCGATGGGCACATTATATTTGTCTATATCGCAATATAACCTAACCTAACCCATCTAGACCCTCGCTGGTAATGTTTTACAAAATCCCGGTCGTGTCGGCCCGTACTTCTCGGTGTGGACATTATATACGTCTATAACGTTATATATCCTAACCTAAGGGAACCTAACATCTCGCATGTATTATTTTCCAACGTTCCTGGCGGGCCAGCCCCTACTTCTCGGTGGGCACATTATATACGTCCATATCGTAATATAACCTAACCTAACCCATCTAGACCCTCGCTGGTAATGTTTTACAAAATTCCGGTCGTGTCGGCCCGTACTTTGCCGTGGGGACATTTTATACGTCTATAACGTTATATATCCTAACCTAAGGGAACCTAACATCTCGGATGTAGTATTTTCCAACATTTCTGGCGGGTCGGCCCCTACTTCTCCGTGGGAACTTTATATACGTCTATAACGTAATATAACCTAACCTAACCCACCTAGACCCTCGCTGGTAATGTTTCACTGAATCCCGTTCATGTCTTCCCGTACGTCTCGGTGCGTACATTATATACGTCTATAAATTTATTTATCCTAACCTAAGGGAACCTAACATCCCGGATGTAGTATTTTCCAACATTCCTGGCGGGTCGGCCCCTACTTCTCGGTGGGTACATTATATACGTCTATAAAGTAATATAACCTAACCCAACCCATCTAGACCCTCGCTGGTATTGTTTTACAAAATTCCGGTCGTGTCGGCCCGTACTTTGCCGTGGGGACATTATATACGTCTATAACGTTATATATCCTAACCTAAGGGAACCTAACATCTCGGATGTAGTATTTTCCAACATTCCTGGCGGGACGGTCCCTACTTCTCGGTGGGCACATTATATACGTCTATATCGTAATATAACCTAACCTAATCCATCTAGACCCTCGCTGGTAACGTTTTACAAAATCCCGGTCGTGTCTGCCCGTACTTCTCGGTGGGGACATTATATACGTCTATAACGCTATCTATCCTAACCTAAGGGAACCTAACATGTCGCATGTAGTATTTTCCAACATTCCTGGCGGGTCGGCCCCTACTTCTCGATGGGCACATTATATATGTCTATATCGCAATATAACCTAACCTAGCCCATCTAGACCCTCGCTGGTAATGTTTTACAAAATCCCGGTCGTGTCGGCCCGTACTTCTCGGTGTGGACATTATATACGTCTATAACGTTATATATCCTAACCTAAGGGAACCTAACATCTCGTATGTATTATTTTCCAACGTTCCTGGCGGACCAGCCCCTACTTCTCGGTGGGCACATTATATACGGCCATATCGTAATATAAACTAACCTAACCTATCTAGACCCTCGCTGGTAATGTTTAACAAAATTCCGGTCGTGTCTTCCCGTACGTCTCGGTGCGTACATTATATATGTCTATAAACTTATATATACTAACCTAAGGGAACCTAACTTCTCGGATGTAGTATTTTCCAACATTCCTGGCGGGTCGGCCCCTACTTCTCGGTGGGTACATTATATACGTCTATAAAGTAATATAACCTAACCCAACCCATCTAGACCCTCGCTGGTATTGTTTTACAAAATCCCGGTCGTGTCGGCCCCTACTTCTCGGTGGGGACATTATATACGTCTATAACGTTATATATCCTAACCTATGGGAACCTAACTTCTCGGATGTAGTATTTTCCAACATTCCTGGCGGGTCGGCCCCTACTTCTCGGTGGGCACATTATATAAGTCTATATCGTGATATAACCCAACCTAACCCATCTAGACCGTCGCTGGTAATGTTTTACAAAATCCCGGTCGTGTCGACCCGTACTTCTCGGTGGGGACATTATATACGTCTATAACGTTATATATCCTAACCGAAGGGAACCTAACATGTCGGATGTAGTATTTTCCAACATTCCTGGCGGGTCGGCCCCTACTTCTCGATGGGCACATTATATACGTCCATATCGTAATACATCCTAACCTAACCCATCTAGAACCCCGCTGGTAATGTTTTACAAAATTCCGGTCGTGTCGGCCCGTACTTTGCCGTGGGGACATTATATACGTCTATAACGTTATATATCCTAACCTAAGGGAACCTAACATCTCGGATGTAGTATTTTCCAACATTCCTGGCGGGACGGTCCCTACTTCTCGGTGGGCACATTATATACGTCTATATCGTAATATAACCTAACCTAATCCATCTAGACCCTCGCTGGTAACGTTTTACAAAATCCCGGTCGTGTCTGCCCGTACTTCTCGGTGGGGACATTATATACGTCTATAACGCTATCTATCCTAACCTAAGGGAACCTAACATGTCGCATGTAGTATTTTCCAACATTCCTGGCGGGTCGGCCCCTACTTCTCGATGGGCACATTATATATGTCTATATCGCAATATAACCTAACCTAGCCCATCTAGACCCTCGCTGGTAATGTTTTACAAAATCCCGGTCGTGTCGGCCCGTACTTCTCGGTGTGGACATTATATACGTCTATAACGTTATATATCCTAACCTAAGGGAACCTAACATCTCGTATGTATTATTTTCCAACGTTCCTGGCGGACCAGCCCCTACTTCTCGGTGGGCACATTATATACGGCCATATCGTAATATAAACTAACCTAACCTATCTAGACCCTCGCTGGTAATGTTTAACAAAATTCCGGTCGTGTCGGCACGTACTTTACCGTGGGGACATTATATACGTCTATAACTTTATATATCCTAACCTGAGGGAACCTAACATCTCGGATGTAGTATTTTCCAACATTTCTTGCGGGTCGCCCCTACTTCTCGGTGGGAACTTTATATACGTCTATAACGTAATATAACCTAACCTAACCCACGTAGACCCTCGCTGGTAATGTTTCACTGAATCCCGTACATGTCTTCCCGTACGTCTCGGTGCGTACATTATATACGTCTATAAATTTATTTATCCTAACCTAAGGGAACCTAACATCCCGGATGTAGTATTTTCCAACATTCCTGGCGGGTCGGCCCCTACTTCTCGGTGGGCACATTATATACGTCTATATCGTAATATAACCTAACCTAACCCATCTAGACCGTCGCTGGTAATGTTTTACAAAATCCCGGTCGTGTCGGCCCGTACTTCTCGGTGTGGACATTATATACGTCTATATCGTTATATATCCTAACCTAAGGGAACCTAACATCTCGCATGTACTATTTTCCAACGTTCCTGGCGGGCCAGCCCCTACTTCTCGGTGGGCACATTATATACGTCCATATCGTAATATAACCTAACCTAATCCATGTAGACCCTCGCTGGTAATGTTTTACAAAATCCCTGTCGTGTCGACCCGTACTTCTCGGTGGGGACATTATATACGTCTATAACGTTATATATCCTAACCGAAGGGAACCTAACATGTCGGATGTAGTATTTTCCAACATTCCTGGCGGGTCGGCCCCTACTTCTCGATGGGCACATTATATTTGTCTATATCGCAATATAACCTAACCTAACCCATCTAGACCCTCGCTGGTAATGTTTTACAAAATCCCGGTCGTGTCGGCCCGTACTTCTCGGTGTGGACATTATATACGTCTATAACGTTATATATCCTAACCTAAGGGAACCTAACATCTCGCATGTATTATTTTCCAACGTTCCTGGCGGGCCAGCCCCTACTTCTCGGTGGGCACATTATATATGTCCATATCGTAATATAACCTAACCTAACCCATCTAGACCCTCGCTGGTAATGTTTTACAAAATTCCGGTCGTGTCGGCCCGTACTTTGCCGTGGGGACATTTTATACGTCTATAACGTTATATATCCTAACCTAAGGGAACCTAACATCTCGGATGTAGTATTTTCCAACATTTCTGGCGGGTCGGCCCCTACTTCTCCGTGGGAACTTTATATACGTCTATAACGTAATATAACCTAACCTAACCCACCTAGACCCTCGCTGGTAATGTTTCACTGAATCCCGTTCATGTCTTCCCGTACGTCTCGGTGCGTACATTATATACGTCTATAAATTTATTTATCCTAACCTAAGGGAACCTAACATCCCGGATGTAGTATTTTCCAACATTCCTGGCGGGTCGGCCCCTACTTCTCGGTGGGTACATTATATACGTCTATAAAGTAATATAACCTAACCCAACCCATCTAGACCCTCGCTGGTATTGTTTTACAAAATCCCCGGTCGTGTCGGCCCCTACTTCTCGGTGGGGGACATTATATACGTCTATAACGTTATATATCCTAACCTATGGGAACCTAACTTCTCGATGTAGTATTTTATACATTCCTGGCGGGTCGGCCCCTACTTCTCGGTGTGGCACATTATATAAGTCTATATCGTGATATAACCCAACCTAACCCATCTAGACCGTCGCTAGGTAATGTTTTACAAAATCCCGGTCGTGTCGACCCGTACTTCTCGGTGGGCGGACATTATATACGTCTATAACGTTATATATCTCTAACCGAAGGGAACCTAACATGTCGGATGTAGTATTTTCCAACATTCCTGGCGGGTCGGCCCCTACTTCTCGATGGGCACATTATATACGTCCATATCGTAATACATCCTAACCTAACCCATCTAGACCCCCGCTGGTAATGTTTTACAAAATTCCGGTCGTGTCGGCCCGTACTTGCCGTGGGGACATTATATACGTCTATAACGTTATATATCCTAACCTAAGGGAACCTAACATCTCGGATGTAGTATTTTCCAACATTCCTGGCGGGACGGTCCCTACTTCTCGGTGGGCACATTATTTACGTCTATATCGTAATATAACCTAACCTAATCCATCTAGACCCTCGCTGGTAACGTTTTACAAAATCCCGGTCAGTGTCTGCCCGTACTTCTCGGTGGGGACATTATATACGTCTATAACGCTATCTATCCTAACCTAAGGGAACCTAACATGTCGCATGTAGTATTTTCCAACATTCCTGGCGGGTCGGCCCCTACTTCTCGATGGGCACATTATATATGTCTATATCGCAATATAACCTAACCTAGCCCATCTAGTACCCTCGCTGGTAATGTTTTACAAAATCCCGGTCGTGTCGGCCCGTACTTCTCCTGTGTGGACATTATATACGTCTATAACGTTATATATCCTAACCTAAGGGAACCTAACATCTCGTATGTATTATTTTCCAACGTTCCTGGCGGACCAGCCCCTACCTTCTCGGTGGGCACATTATATACGGCCATATCGTAATATAAACTACTCTGAGATAGCGCGTGTAATGTTTAACAAAATTCCGGTCGTGTCGGCACGTACTTTACCGTGGGGACATTATATACGTCTATAACTTTATATATCCTAACCTGAGGGAACCTAACATCTCGGATGTAGTATTTTCCAACATTTCTTGCGGGTCGCCCCTACTTCTCGGTGGGAACTTTATATACGTCTATAACGTAATATAACCTAACCTAACCCACGTAGACCCTCGCTGGTAATGTTTCACTGAATCCCGTACATGTCTTCCCGTACGTCTCGGTGCGTACATTATATACGTCTATAAATTTATTTATCCTAACCTAAGGGAACCTAACATCCCGGATGTAGTATTTTCCAACATTCCTGGCGGGTCGGCCCCTACTTCTCGGTGGGCACATTATATACGTCTATATCGTAATATAACCTAACCTAACCCATCTAGACCCTCGCTGGTAATGTTTTACAAAATTCCGATCGTGTCGGCCCGTACTTCTCGGTGGGGACATTATATACATCTATAACGTTATATATCCTAACCTAAGGGAACCTAACATGTCGGATGTAGTATTTTCCAACATTCCTGGCGGGTCGGCCCCTACTTCTCGATGGGCACATTATATATGTCTATATCGCAATATAACCTACCCTAACCCATCTAGACCCTCGCTGGTAATGCTTTACAAAATCCCGGTCGTGTCGGCCCGTACTTCTCGGTGTGGACATTATATACGTCTATAACGTTATATATCCTAACCTAAGGGAGCCTAACATCTCGTATGTATTATTTTCCAACGTTCCTGGCGGGCCAGCCCCTACTTCTCGGTGGGCACATTATATACGTCCATATCGTAATATAACCTAACCTAACCTATCTAGACCCTCGCTGGTAATGTTTAACAAAATTCCGGTCGTGTCGGCACGTACTTTACCGTGGGGACATTATATACGTCTATAACTTTATATATCCTAACCTGAGGGAACCTAACATCTCGGATGTAGTATTTTCCAACATTTCTTGCGGGTCGCCCCTACTTCTCGGTGGGAACTTTATATACGTCTATAACGTAATATAACCTAACCTAACCCACGTAGACCCTCGCTGGTAATGTTTCACTGAATCCCGTTCATGTCTTCCCGTACGTCTCGGTGCGTACATTATATACGTCTATAAATTTATTTATCCTAACCTAAGGGAACCTAACATCCCGGATGTAGTATTTTCCAACATTCCTGGCGGGTCGGCCCCTACTTCTCGGTGGGCACATTATATACGTCTATATCGTAATATAACCTAACCTAACCCATCTAGACCGTCGCTGGTAATGTTTTACAAAATCCCGGTCGTGTCGGCCCGTACTTCTCGGTGTGGACATTATATACGTCTATATCGTTATATATCCTAACCTAAGGGAACCTAACATCTCGCATGTACTATTTTCCAACGTTCCTGGCGGGCCAGCCCCTACTTCTCGGTGGGCACATTATATACGTCCATATCGTAATATAACCTAACCTAATCCATGTAGACCCTCGCTGGTAATGTTTTACAAAATCCCTGTCGTGTCGACCCGTACTTCTCGGTGGGGACATTATATACGTCTATATCGTTATATATCCTAACCTAAGGGAACCTAACATCTCGGATGTAGTATTTTCCAACATTCCTGGCGGGCCGGCCCCTACTTCTCGGTGGGCACATTATATACGTCCATATCGTAATATAATCTAACCTAACCCATCTAGACCCTCGCTGGTAATGTTTTACAAAATTCCGATCGTGTCGGCCCGTACTTCTCGGTGGGGACATTATATACGTCTATAACGTTACATATCCTAACCTAAGGGAACCTAACATCTCGCATGTATTATTTTCCAACGTTCCTGGCGGGCCAGCCGCTACTTCTCGGTGGGCACATTATATACGTCCATATCGTAATATAACCTAACCTAATCCATGTAGACCCTCGCTGGTAATGTTTTACAAAATCCCGGTCGTGTCTGCCCGTACTTCTCGGTGGGGACTTTATATACATCTATAACGTTATATATCCTAACCTAAGGGAACCTAACATGTCGGATGTAGTATTTTCCAACATTCCTGGCGGGTCGGCCCCTACTTCTCGATGGGCACATTATATATGTCTATATCGCAATATAACCTACCCTAACCCATCTAGACCCTCGCTGGTAATGCTTTACAAAATCCCGGTCGTGTCGGCCCGTACTTCTCGGTGTGGACATTATATACGTCTATAACGTTATATATCCTAACCTAAGGGAACCTAACATCTCGCATGTATTATTTTCCAACGTTCCTGGCGGGCCAGGCCCTACTTCTCGGTGGGCACATTATATACGTCCATATCGTAATATAACCTAACCTAACCCACCTAGACCCTCGCTGGTAATGTTTCACAGAGTCCCGTTCATGTCTTCCCGTACGTCTCGGTGCGTACATTATATATGTCTATAAACTTATATATACTAACCTAAGGGAACCTAACTTCTCGGATGTAGTATTTTCCAACATTCCTGGCGGGTCGGCCCCTACTTCTCGGTGGGTACATTATATACGTCTATAAAGTAATATAACCTAACCCAACCCATCTAGACCCTCGCTGGTATTGTTTTACAAAATCCCGGTCGTGTCGGCCCCTACTTCTCGGTGGGGACATTATATACGTCTATAACGTTATATATCCTAACCTAAGGGAACCTAACATCTCGTATGTATTATTTTCCAACGTTCCTGGCGGGCCAGCCCCTACTTCTCGGTGGGCACATTATATACGTCCATATCGTAATATAACCTAACCTAACCTATCTAGACCCTCGCTGGTAATGTTTAACAAAATTCCGGTCGTGTCGGCCCGTACTTTGCCGTGGGGACATTTTATACGTCTATAACGTTATATATCCTAACCTAAGGGAACCTAACATCTCGGATGTAGTATTTTCCAACATTTCTGGCGGGTCGGCCCCTACTTCTCCGTGGGAACTTTATATACGTCTATAACGTAATATAACCTAACCTAACCCACCTAGACCCTCGCTGGTAATGTTTCACTGAATCCCGTTCATGTCTTCCCGTACGTCTCGGTGCGTACATTATATACGTCTATAAATTTATTTATCCTAACCTAAGGGAACCTAACATCCCGGATGTAGTATTTTCCAACATTCCTGGCGGGCCGGCCCCTACTTCTCGGTGGGCACATTATATACGTCCATATCGTAATATAATCTAACCTAACCCATCTAGACCCTCGCTGGTAATGTTTTACAAAATTCCGATCGTGTCGGCCCGTACTTCTCGGTGGGGACATTATATACGTCTATAACGTTATATATCCTAACCTAAGGGAACCTAACATCTCGCATGTATTATTTTCCAACGTTCCTGGCGGGCCAGCCCCTACTTCTCGGTGGGCACATTATATACGTCCATATCGTAATATAACCTAACCTAATTCATGTAGACCCTCGCTGGTAATGTTTTACAAAATCCCGGTCGTGTCTGCCCGTACTTCTCGGTGGGGACATTATATACATCTATAACGTTATATATCCTAACCTAAGGGAACCTAACATGTCGGATGTAGTATTTTCCAACATTCCTGGCGGGTCGGCCCCTACTTCTCGATGGGCACATTATATATGTCTATATCGCAATATAACCTACCCTAACCCATCTAGACCCTCGCTGGTAATGTTTTACAAAATCCCGGTCGTGTCGGCCCGTACTTCTCGGTGTGGACATTATATACGTCTATAACGTTATATATCCTAACCTAAGGGAACCTAACATCTCGCATGTATTATTTTCCAACGTTCCTGGCGGGCCAGCCCCTACTTCTCGGTGGGCACATTATATACGTCCATATCGTAATATAACCTAACCTAACCCATCTAGACCCTCGCTGGTAATGTTTTACAAAATTCCGGTCGTGTCGGCCCGTACTTTGCCGTGGGGACATTTTATACGTCTATAACGTTATATATCCTAACCTAAGGGAACCTAACATCTCGGATGTAGTATTTTCCAACATTTCTGGCGGGTCGGCCCCTACTTCTCGGTGGGAACTTTATATACGTCTATAACGTAATATAACCTAACCTAACCCACCTAGACCCTCGCTGGTAATGTTTCACTGAATCCCGTTCATGTCTTCCCGTACGTCTCGGTGCGTACATTATATACGTCTATAAATTTATTTATCCTAACCTAAGGGAACCTAACATCCCGGATGTAGTATTTTCCAACATTCCTGGCGGGTCGGCTCCTACTTCACGGTGGGCACATTATATACGTCTATATCGTAATATAACCTAACCTAACCCATCTAGACCGTCGCTGGCAATGTTTTACAAAATCCCGGTCGTGTCGACCCGTACGTCTCGGTGCGTACATTATATACGTCTATAAATTTATTTATCCTAACCTAAGGGAACCTAACATCCCGGATGTAGTATTTTCCAACATTCCTGGCGGGTCGGCTCCTACTTCTCGATGGGCACATTATATATGTCTATATCGCAATATAACCTAACCTAACCCATCTAGACCCTCGCTGGTAATGTTTTACAAAATCCCGGACGTGTCGGCCCGTACTTCTCGGTGTGGAGATTATATACGACTATAACGTTATATATCCTAACCTAAGGGAACCTAACATCTCGCATGTATTATTTTCCAACGTTCCTGGCGGGCCAGGCCCTACTTCTCGGTGGGCACATTATATACTTCCATATCGTAATATAACCTAACCTAACCTATCTAGACCCCCGCTGGTAATGTTTAACAAAATTCCGGTCGTGTCGGCATGTACATTGCCGTGGGGACATTATATACGTCTATAACGTTATATATCCTAACCTAAGGGAACCTAACATCTCGGATGTAGTATTTTCCAACATGCCTGGCGGGCCGCCCCTACTTCTCGGTGGGCACATTATATACGTCCATATCGTAATATAACCTAATCTAACCCACCTAGACCCTCGCTGGTAATGTTTCACAGAATCCCGTTCATGTCTTCCCGTACGTCTCGGTGCGTACATTATATACGTCTATAAACTTATATATACTAACCTAAGGGAAACTAACTTCTCGGATGTAGTATTTTCCAACATTCCTGGCGGGTCGGCCCCCACTTCTCGGTGGACACATTATATACGTCTATATCGTAATATAACCTAACCTAACCCATCTAGACCCTCGCTGGTAATGTTTTACAAAATCCCGGTCGTGTCGGCCCGTACTTCTCGGTGGGGACATTATATACGTCTATAAATTTATTTATCCTAACCTAAGGGAACCTAACATCCCGGATGTAGTATTTTCCAACATTCCTGGCGGGTCGGCCCCTACTTCTCGGTGGGCACATTATATACGTCTATATCGTAATATAACCTAACCTAACCCATCTAGACCGTCGCTGGTAATGTTTTACAAAATCCCGGTCGTGTCGGCCCGTACTTCTCGGTGTGGACATTATATACGTCTATATCGTTATATATCCTAACCTAAGGGAACCTAACATCTCGCATGTACTATTTTCCAACGTTCCTGGCGGGCCAGCCCCTACTTCTCGGTGGGCACATTATATACGTCCATATCGTAATATAACCTAACCTAATCCATGTAGACCCTCGCTGGTAATGTTTTACAAAATCCCTGTCGTGTCGACCCGTACTTCTCGGTGGGGACATTATATACGTCTATATCGTTATATATCCTAACCTAAGGGAACCTAACATCTCGGATGTAGTATTTTCCAACATTCCTGGCGGGCCGGCCCCTACTTCTCGGTGGGCACATTATATACGTCCATATCGTAATATAATCTAACCTAACCCATCTAGACCCTCGCTGGTAATGTTTTACAAAATTCCGATCGTGTCGGCCCGTACTTCTCGGTGGGGACATTATATACGTCTATAACGTTACATATCCTAACCTAAGGGAGCCTAACATCTCGTATGTATTATTTTCCAACGTTCCTGGCGGGCCAGCCCCTACTTCTCGGTGGGCACATTATATACGTCCATATCGTAATATAACCTAACCTAACCTATCTAGACCCTCGCTGGTAATGTTTAACAAAATTCCGGTCGTGTCGGCACGTACTTTACCGTGGGGACATTATATACGTCTATAACTTTATATATCCTAACCTGAGGGAACCTAACATCTCGGATGTAGTATTTTCCAACATTTCTTGCGGGTCGCCCCTACTTCTCGGTGGGAACTTTATATACGTCTATAACGTAATATAACCTAACCTAACCCACGTAGACCCTCGCTGGTAATGTTTCACTGAATCCCGTTCATGTCTTCCCGTACGTCTCGGTGCGTACATTATATACGTCTATAAATTTATTTATCCTAACCTAAGGGAACCTAACATCCCGGATGTAGTATTTTCCAACATTCCTGGCGGGTCGGCTCCTACTTCACGGTGGGCACATTATATACGTCTATATCGTAATATAACCTAACCTAACCCATCTAGACCGTCGCTGGCAATGTTTTACAAAATCCCGGTCGTGTCGACCCGTACGTCTCGGTGCGTACATTATATACGTCTATAAATTTATTTATCCTAACCTAAGGGAACCTAACATCCCGGATGTAGTATTTTCCAACATTCCTGGCGGGTCGGCTCCTACTTCTCGATGGGCACATTATATATGTCTATATCGCAATATAACCTAACCTAACCCATCTAGACCCTCGCTGGTAATGTTTTACAAAATCCCGGACGTGTCGGCCCGTACTTCTCGGTGTGGAGATTATATACGACTATAACGTTATATATCCTAACCTAAGGGAACCTAACATCTCGCATGTATTATTTTCCAACGTTCCTGGCGGGCCAGGCCCTACTTCTCGGTGGGCACATTATATACTTCCATATCGTAATATAACCTAACCTAACCTATCTAGAACCCCGCTGGTAATGTTTAACAAAATTCCGGTCGTGTCGGCATGTACATTGCCGTGGGGACATTATATACGTCTATAACGTTATATATCCTAACCTAAGGGAACCTAACATCTCGGATGTAGTATTTTCCAACATGCCTGGCGGGCCGCCCCTACTTCTCGGTGGGCACATTATATACGTCCATATCGTAATATAACCTAATCTAACCCACCTAGACCCTCGCTGGTAATGTTTCACAGAATCCCGTTCATGTCTTCCCGTACGTCTCGGTGCGTACATTATATACGTCTATAAACTTATATATACTAACCTAAGGGAAACTAACTTCTCGGATGTAGTATTTTCCAACATTCCTGGCGGGTCGGCTCGTACTTCTCGGTGGGGACATTATATACGTCTATAACGTTATATATCCTAACCTAAGGGAACCTAACTTCTCGGATGTAGTATTTTCCAACATTCCTGGCGGGTCGGCCCCCACTTCTCGGTGGACACATTATATACGTCTATATCGTAATATAACCTAACCTAACCCATCTAGACCCTCGCTGGTAATGTTTTACAAAATCCCGGTCGTGTCGGCCCGTACTTCTCGGTGGGGACATTATATACGTCTATAAATTTATTTATCCTAACCTAAGGGAACCTAACATCCCGGATGTAGTATTTTCCAACATTCCTGGCGGGTCGGCCCCTACTTCTCGGTGGGCACATTATATACGTCTATATCGTAATATAACCTAACCTAACCCATCTAGACCGTCGCTGGTAATGTTTTACAAAATCCCGGTCGTGTCGGCCCGTACTTCTCGGTGTGGACATTATATACGTCTATATCGTTATATATCCTAACCTAAGGGAACCTAACATCTCGCATGTACTATTTTCCAACGTTCCTGGCGGGCCAGCCCCTACTTCTCGGTGGGCACATTATATACGTCCATATCGTAATATAACCTAACCTAATCCATGTAGACCCTCGCTGGTAATGTTTTACAAAATCCCTGTCGTGTCGACCCGTACTTCTCGGTGGGGACATTATATACGTCTATATCGTTATATATCCTAACCTAAGGGAACCTAACATCTCGGATGTAGTATTTTCCAACATTCCTGGCGGGCCGGCCCCTACTTCTCGGTGGGCACATTATATACGTCCATATCGTAATATAATCTAACCTAACCCATCTAGACCCTCGCTGGTAATGTTTTACAAAATTCCGATCGTGTCGGCCCGTACTTCTCGGTGGGGACATTATATACGTCTATAACGTTACATATCCTAACCTAAGGGAGCCTAACATCTCGTATGTATTATTTTCCAACGTTCCTGGCGGGCCAGCCCCTACTTCTCGGTGGGCACATTATATACGTCCATATCGTAATATAACCTAACCTAACCTATCTAGACCCTCGCTGGTAATGTTTAACAAAATTCCGGTCGTGTCGGCCCGTACTTTGCCGTGGGGACATTTTATACGTCTATAACGTTATATATCCTAACCTAAGGGAACCTAACATCTCGGATGTAGTATTTTCCAACATTTCTGGCGGGTCGGCCCCTACTTCTCCGTGGGAACTTTATATACGTCTATAACGTAATATAACCTAACCTAACCCACCTAGACCCTCGCTGGTAATGTTTCACTGAATCCCGTTCATGTCTTCCCGTACGTCTCGGTGCGTACATTATATACGTCTATAAATTTATTTATCCTAACCTAAGGGAACCTAACATCCCGGATGTAGTATTTTCCAACATTCCTGGCGGGTCGGCTCCTACTTCACGGTGGGCACATTATATACGTCTATATCGTAATATAACCTAACCTAACCCATCTAGACCCTCGCTGGTAATGTTTTACAAAATCCCGGACGTGTCGGCCCGTACTTCTCGGTGTGGAGATTATATACGACTATAACGTTATATATCCTAACCTAAGGGAACCTAACATCTCGCATGTATTATTTTCCAACGTTCCTGGCGGGCCAGGCCCTACTTCTCGGTGGGCACATTATATACTTCCATATCGTAATATAACCTAACCTAACCTATCTAGACCCCCGCTGGTAATGTTTAACAAAATTCCGGTCGTGTCGGCATGTACATTGCCGTGGGGACATTATATACGTCTATAACGTTATATATCCTAACCTAAGGGAACCTAACATCTCGGATGTAGTATTTTCCAACATGCCTGGCGGGCCGCCCCTACTTCTCGGTGGGCACATTATATACGTCCATATCGTAATATAACCTAATCTAACCCACCTAGACCCTCGCTGGTAATGTTTCACAGAATCCCGTTCATGTCTTCCCGTACGTCTCGGTGCGTACATTATATACGTCTATAAACTTATATATACTAACCTAAGGGAAACTAACTTCTCGGATGTAGTATTTTCCAACATTCCTGGCGGGTCGGCTCGTACTTCTCGGTGGGGACATTATATACGTCTATAACGTTATATATCCTAACCTAAGGGAACCTAACTTCTCGGATGTAGTATTTTCCAACATTCCTGGCGGGTCGGCCCCCACTTCTCGGTGGACACATTATATACGTCTATATCGTAATATAACCTAACCTAACCCATCTAGACCCTCGCTGGTAATGTTTTACAAAATCCCGGTCGTGTCGGCCCGTACTTCTCGGTGGGGACATTATATACGTCTATAAATTTATTTATCCTAACCTAAGGGAACCTAACATCCCGGATGTAGTATTTTCCAACATTCCTGGCGGGTCGGCCCCTACTTCTCGGTGGGCACATTATATACGTCTATATTGTAATATAACCTAACCTAACCCATCTAGACCGTCGCTGGTAATGTTTTACAAAATCCCGGTCGTGTCGGCCCGTACTTCTCGGTGTGGACATTATATACGTCTATATCGTTATATATCCTAACCTAAGGGAACCTAACATCTCGCATGTACTATTTTCCAACGTTCCTGGCGGGCCAGCCCCTACTTCTCGGTGGGCACATTATATACGTCCATATCGTAATATAACCTAACCTAATCCATGTAGACCCTCGCTGGTAATGTTTTACAAAATCCCTGTCGTGTCGACCCGTACTTCTCGGTGGGGACATTATATACGTCTATATCGTTATATATCCTAACCTAAGGGAACCTAACATCTCGGATGTAGTATTTTCCAACATTCCTGGCGGGCCGGCCCCTACTTCTCGGTGGGCACATTATATACGTCCATATCGTAATATAATCTAACCTAACCCATCTAGACCCTCGCTGGTAATGTTTTACAAAATTCCGATCGTGTCGGCCCGTACTTCTCGGTGGGGACATTATATACGTCTATAACGTTACATATCCTAACCTAAGGGAGCCTAACATCTCGTATGTATTATTTTCCAACGTTCCTGGCGGGCCAGCCCCTACTTCTCGGTGGGCACATTATATACGTCCATATCGTAATATAACCTAACCTAACCTATCTAGACCCTCGCTGGTAATGTTTAACAAAATTCCGGTCGTGTCGGCACGTACTTTACCGTGGGGACATTATATACGTCTATAACTTTATATATCCTAACCTGAGGGAACCTAACATCTCGGATGTAGTATTTTCCAACATTTCTTGCGGGTCGCCCCTACTTCTCGGTGGGAACTTTATATACGTCTATAACGTAATATAACCTAACCTAACCCACGTAGACCCTCGCTGGTAATGTTTCACTGAATCCCGTTCATGTCTTCCCGTACGTCTCGGTGCGTACATTATATACGTCTATAAATTTATTTATCCTAACCTAAGGGAACCTAACATCCCGGATGTAGTATTTTCCAACATTCCTGGCGGGTCGGCCCCTACTTCTCGGTGGGCACATTATATACGTCTATATCGTAATATAACCTAACCTAACCCATCTAGACCGTCGCTGGTAATGTTTTACAAAATCCCGGTCGTGTCGGCCCGTACTTCTCGGTGTGGACATTATATACGTCTATATCGTTATATATCCTAACCTAAGGGAACCTAACATCTCGCATGTACTATTTTCCAACGTTCCTGGCGGGCCAGCCCCTACTTCTCGGTGGGCACATTATATACGTCCATATCGTAATATAACCTAACCTAATCCATGTAGACCCTCGCTGGTAATGTTTTACAAAATCCCTGTCGTGTCGACCCGTACTTCTCGGTGGGGACATTATATACGTCTATATCGTTATATATCCTAACCTAAGGGAACCTAACATCTCGGATGTAGTATTTTCCAACATTCCTGGCGGGCCGGCCCCTACTTCTCGGTGGGCACATTATATACGTCCATATCGTAATATAATCTAACCTAACCCATCTAGACCCTCGCTGGTAATGTTTTACAAACTTCCGATCGTGTCGGCCCGTACTTCTCGGTGGGGACATTATATACGTCTATAACGTTACATATCCTAACCTAAGGGAACCTAACATCTCGCATGTATTATTTTCCAACGTTCCTGGCGGGCCAGCCGCTACTTCTCGGTGGGCACATTATATACGTCCATATCGTAATATAACCTAACCTAATCCATGTAGACCCTCGCTGGTAATGTTTTACAAAATCCCGGTCGTGTCGGCCCGTACTTTGCCGTGGGGACATTTTATACGTCTATAACGTTATATATCCTAACCTAAGGGAACCTAACATCTCGGATGTAGTATTTTCCAACATTTCTGGCGGGTCGGCCCCTACTTCTCCGTGGGAACTTTATATACGTCTATAACGTAATATAACCTAACCTAACCCACCTAGACCCTCGCTGGTAATGTTTCACTGAATCCCGTTCATGTCTTCCCGTACGTCTCGGTGCGTACATTATATACGTCTATAAATTTATTTATCCTAACCTAAGGGAACCTAACATCCCGGATGTAGTATTTTCCAACATTCCTGGCGGGCCGGCCCCTACTTCTCGGTGGGCACATTATATACGTCCATATCGTAATATAATCTAACCTAACCCATCTAGACCCTCGCTGGTAATGTTTTACAAAATTCCGATCGTGTCCGCCCGTACTTCTCGGTGGGGACATTATATACGTCTATAACGTTATATATCCTAACCTAAGGGAACCTAACATCTCGCATGTATTATTTTCCAACGTTCCTGGCGGGCCAGCACCTACTTCTCGGTGGGCACATTATATACGTCCATATCGTAATATAACCTAACCTAATTCATGTAGACCCTCGCTGGTAATGTTTTACAAAATCCCGGTCGTGTCTGCCCGTACTTCTCGGTGGGGACATTATATACATCTATAACGTTATATATCCTAACCTAAGGGAACCTAACATGTCGGATGTAGTATTTTCCAACATTCCTGGCGGGTCGGCCCCTACTTCTCGATGGGCACATTATATATGTCTATATCGCAATATAACCTACCCTAACCCATCTAGACCCTCGCTGGTAATGTTTTACAAAATCCCGGTCGTGTCGGCCCGTACTTCTCGGTGTGGACATTATATACGTCTATAACGTTATATATCCTAACCTAAGGGAACCTAACATCTCGCATGTATTATTTTCCAACGTTCCTGGCGGGCCAGCCCCTACTTCTCGGTGGGCACATTATATACGTCCATATCGTAATATAACCTAACCTAACCCATCTAGACCCTCGCTGGTAATGTTTTACAAAATTCCGGTCGTGTCGGCCCGTACTTTGCCGTGGGGACATTTTATACGTCTATAACGTTATATATCCTAACCTAAGGGAACCTAACATCTCGGATGTAGTATTTTCCAACATTTCTGGCGGGTCGGCCCCTACTTCTCGGTGGGAACTTTATATACGTCTATAACGTAATATAACCTAACCTAACCCACCTAGACCCTCGCTGGTAATGTTTCACTGAATCCCGTTCATGTCTTCCCGTACGTCTCGGTGCGTACATTATATACGTCTATAAATTTATTTATCCTAACCTAAGGGAACCTAACATCCCGGATGTAGTATTTTCCAACATTCCTGGCGGGTCGGCTCCTACTTCACGGTGGGCACATTATATACGTCTATATCGTAATATAACCTAACCTAACCCATCTAGACCGTCGCTGGCAATGTTTTACAAAATCCCGGTCGTGTCGACCCGTACGTCTCGGTGCGTACATTATATACGTCTATAAATTTATTTATCCTAACCTAAGGGAACCTAACATCCCGGATGTAGTATTTTCCAACATTCCTGGCGGGTCGGCTCCTACTTCTCGATGGGCACATTATATATGTCTATATCGCAATATAACCTAACCTAACCCATCTAGACCCTCGCTGGTAATGTTTTACAAAATCCCGGACGTGTCGGCCCGTACTTCTCGGTGTGGAGATTATATACGACTATAACGTTATATATTCTAACCTAAGGGAACCTAACATCTCGCATGTATTATTTTCCAACGTTCCTGGCGGGCCAGGCCCTACTTCTCGGTGGGCACATTATATACTTCCATATCGTAATATAACCTAACCTAACCTATCTAGACCCCCGCTGGTAATGTTTAACAAAATTCCGGTCGTGTCGGCATGTACATTGCCGTGGGGACATTATATACGTCTATAACGTTATATATCCTAACCTAAGGGAACCTAACATCTCGGATGTAGTATTTTCCAACATGCCTGGCGGGCCGCCCCTACTTCTCGGTGGGCACATTATATACGTCCATATCGTAATATAACCTAATCTAACCCACCTAGACCCTCGCTGGTAATGTTTCACAGAATCCCGTTCATGTCTTCCCGTACGTCTCGGTGCGTACATTATATACGTCTATAAACTTATATATACTAACCTAAGGGAAACTAACTTCTCGGATGTAGTATTTTCCAACATTCCTGGCGGGTCGGCCCGTACTTCTCGGTGGGGACATTATATACGTCTATAAATTTATTTATCCTAACCTAAGGGAACCTAACATCCCGGATGTAGTATTTTCCAACATTCCTGGCGGGTCGGCCCCTACTTCTCGGTGGGCACATTATATACGTCTATATCGTAATATAACCTAACCTAACCCATCTAGACCGTCGCTGGTAATGTTTTACAAAATCCCGGTCGTGTCGGCCCGTACTTCTCGGTGTGGACATTATATACGTCTATATCGTTATATATCCTAACCTAAGGGAACCTAACATCTCGCATGTACTATTTTCCAACGTTCCTGGCGGGCCAGCCCCTACTTCTCGGTGGGCACATTATATACGTCCATATCGTAATATAACCTAACCTAATCCATGTAGACCCTCGCTGGTAATGTTTTACAAAATCCCTGTCGTGTCGACCCGTACTTCTCGGTGGGGACATTATATACGTCTATATCGTTATATATCCTAACCTAAGGGAACCTAACATCTCGGATGTAGTATTTTCCAACATTCCTGGCGGGCCGGCCCCTACTTCTCGGTGGGCACATTATATACGTCCATATCGTAATATAATCTAACCTAACCCATCTAGACCCTCGCTGGTAATGTTTTACAAAATTCCGATCGTGTCGGCCCGTACTTCTCGGTGGGGACATTATATACGTCTATAACGTTACATATCCTAACCTAAGGGAGCCTAAAATCTCGTATGTATTATTTTCCAACGTTCCTGGCTGGCCAGCCCCTACTTCTCGGTGGGCACATTATATACGTCCATATCGTAATATAACCTAACCTAACCTATCTAGACCCTCGCTGGTAATGTTTAACAAAATTCCGGTCGTGTCGGCCCGTACTTTGCCGTGGGGACATTTTATACGTCTATAACGTTATATATCCTAACCTAAGGGAACCTAACATCTCGGATGTAGTATTTTCCAACATTTCTGGCGGGTCGGCCCCTACTTCTCCGTGGGAACTTTATATACGTCTATAACGTAATATAACCTAACCTAACCCACCTAGACCCTCGCTGGTAATGTTTCACTGAATCCCGTTCATGTCTTCCCGTACGTCTCGGTGCGTACATTATATACGTCTATAAATTTATTTATCCTAACCTAAGGGAACCTAACATCCCGGATGTAGTATTTTCCAACATTCCTGGCGGGCCGGCCCCTACTTCTCGGTGGGCACATTATATACGTCCATATCGTAATATAATCTAACCTAACCCATCTAGACCCTCGCTGGTAATGTTTTACAAAATTCCGATCGTGTCGGCCCGTACTTCTCGGTGGGGACATTATATACGTCTATAACGTTATATATCCTAACCTAAGGGAACCTAACATCTCGCATGTATTATTTTCCAACGTTCCTGGCGGGCCAGCCCCTACTTCTCGGTGGGCACATTATATACGTCCATATCGTAATATAACCTAACCTAATTCATGTAGACCCTCGCTGGTAATGTTTTACAAAATCCCGGTCGTGTCTGCCCGTACTTCTCGGTGGGGACATTATATACATCTATAACGTTATATATCCTAACCTAAGGGAACCTAACATGTCGGATGTAGTATTTTCCAACATTCCTGGCGGGTCGGCCCCTACTTCTCGATGGACACATTATATATGTCTATATCGCAATATAACCTACCCTAACCCATCTAGACCCTCGCTGGTAATGTTTTACAAAATCCCGGTCGTGTCGGCCCGTACTTCTCGGTGTGGACATTATATACGTCTATAACGTTATATATCCTAACCTAAGGGAACCTAACATCTCGCATGTATTATTTTCCAACGTTCCTGGCGGGCCAGCCCCTACTTCTCGGTGGGCACATTATATACGTCCATATCGTAATATAACCTAACCTAACCCATCTAGACCCTCGCTGGTAATGTTTTACAAAATTCCGGTCGTGTCGGCCCGTACTTTGCCGTGGGGACATTTTATACGTCTATAACGTTATATATCCTAACCTAAGGGAACCTAACATCTCGGATGTAGTATTTTCCAACATTTCTGGCGGGTCGGCCCCTACTTCTCGGTGGGAACTTTATATACGTCTATAACGTAATATAACCTAACCTAACCCACCTAGACCCTCGCTGGTAATGTTTCACTGAATCCCGTTCATGTCTTCCCGTACGTCTCGGTGCGTACATTATATACGTCTATAAATTTATTTATCCTAACCTAAGGGAACCTAACATCCCGGATGTAGTATTTTCCAACATTCCTGGCGGGTCGGCTCCTACTTCACGGTGGGCACATTATATACGTCTATATCGTAATATAACCTAACCTAACCCATCTAGACCGTCGCTGGCAATGTTTTACAAAATCCCGGTCGTGTCGACCCGTACGTCTCGGTGCGTACATTATATACGTCTATAAATTTATTTATCCTAACCTAAGGGAACCTAACATCCCGGATGTAGTATTTTCCAACATTCCTGGCGGGTCGGCTCCTACTTCTCGATGGGCACATTATATATGTCTATATCGCAATATAACCTAACCTAACCCATCTAGACCCTCGCTGGTAATGTTTTACAAAATCCCGGACGTGTCGGCCCGTACTTCTCGGTGTGGAGATTATATACGACTATAACGTTATATATCCTAACCTAAGGGAACCTAACATCTCGCATGTATTATTTTCCAACGTTCCTGGCGGGCCAGGCCCTACTTCTCGGTGGGCACATTATATACTTCCATATCGTAATATAACCTAACCTAACCTATCTAGACCCCCGCTGGTAATGTTTAACAAAATTCCGGTCGTGTCGGCATGTACATTGCCGTGGGGACATTATATACGTCTATAACGTTATATATCCTAACCTAAGGGAACCTAACATCTCGGATGTAGTATTTTCCAACATGCCTGGCGGGCCGCCCCTACTTCTCGGTGGGCACATTATATACGTCCATATCGTAATATAACCTAATCTAACCCACCTAGACCCTCGCTGGTAATGTTTCACAGAATCCCGTTCATGTCTTCCCGTACGTCTCGGTGCGTACATTATATACGTCTATAAACTTATATATACTAACCTAAGGGAAACTAACTTCTCGGATGTAGTATTTTCCAACATTCCTGGCGGGTCGGCTCGTACTTCTCGGTGGGGACATTATATACGTCTATAACGTTATATATCCTAACCTAAGGGAACCTAACTTCTCGGATGTAGTATTTTCCAACATTCCTGGCGGGTCGGCCCCCACTTCTCGGTGGACACATTATATACGTCTATATCGTAATATAACCTAACCTAACCCATCTAGACCCTCGCTGGTAATGTTTTACAAAATCCCGGTCGTGTCGGCCCGTACTTCTCGGTGGGGACATTATATACGTCTATAAATTTATTTATCCTAACCTAAGGGAACCTAACATCCCGGATGTAGTATTTTCCAACATTCCTGGCGGGTCGGCCCCTACTTCTCGGTGGGCACATTATATACGTCTATATCGTAATATAACCTAACCTAACCCATCTAGACCGTCGCTGGTAATGTTTTACAAAATCCCGGTCGTGTCGGCCCGTACTTCTCGGTGTGGACATTATATACGTCTATATCGTTATATATCCTAACCTAAGGGAACCTAACATCTCGCATGTACTATTTTCCAACGTTCCTGGCGGGCCAGCCCCTACTTCTCGGTGGGCACATTATATACGTCCATATCGTAATATAACCTAACCTAATCCATGTAGACCCTCGCTGGTAATGTTTTACAAAATCCCTGTCGTGTCGACCCGTACTTCTCGGTGGGGACATTATATACGTCTATATCGTTATATATCCTAACCTAAGGGAACCTAACATCTCGGATGTAGTATTTTCCAACATTCCTGGCGGGCCGGCCCCTACTTCTCGGTGGGCACATTATATACGTCCATATCGTAATATAATCTAACCTAACCCATCTAGACCCTCGCTGGTAATGTTTTACAAAATTCCGATCGTGTCGGCCCGTACTTCTCGGTGGGGACATTATATACGTCTATAACGTTACATATCCTAACCTAAGGGAGCCTAACATCTCGTATGTATTATTTTCCAACGTTCCTGGCGGGCCAGCCCCTACTTCTCGGTGGGCACATTATATACGTCCATATCGTAATATAACCTAACCTAACCTATCTAGACCCTCGCTGGTAATGTTTAACAAAATTCCGGTCGTGTCGGCACGTACTTTACCGTGGGGACATTATATACGTCTATAACTTTATATATCCTAACCTGAGGGAACCTAACATCTCGGATGTAGTATTTTCCAACATTTCTTGCGGGTCGCCCCTACTTCTCGGTGGGAACTTTATATACGTCTATAACGTAATATAACCTAACCTAACCCACGTAGACCCTCGCTGGTAATGTTTCACTGAATCCCGTTCATGTCTTCCCGTACGTCTCGGTGCGTACATTATATACGTCTATAAATTTATTTATCCTAACCTAAGGGAACCTAACATCCCGGATGTAGTATTTTCCAACATTCCTGGCGGGTCGGCTCCTACTTCACGGTGGGCACATTATATACGTCTATATCGTAATATAACCTAACCTAACCCATCTAGACCGTCGCTGGCAATGTTTTACAAAATCCCGGTCGTGTCGACCCGTACGTCTCGGTGCGTACATTATATACGTCTATAAATTTATTTATCCTAACCTAAGGGAACCTAACATCCCGGATGTAGTATTTTCCAACATTCCTGGCGGGTCGGCTCCTACTTCTCGATGGGCACATTATATATGTCTATATCGCAATATAACCTAACCTAACCCATCTAGACCCTCGCTGGTAATGTTTTACAAAATCCCGGACGTGTCGGCCCGTACTTCTCGGTGTGGAGATTATATACGACTATAACGTTATATATCCTAACCTAAGGGAACCTAACATCTCGCATGTATTATTTTCCAACGTTCCTGGCGGGCCAGGCCCTACTTCTCGGTGGGCACATTATATACTTCCATATCGTAATATAACCTAACCTAACCTATCTAGACCCCCGCTGGTAATGTTTAACAAAATTCCGGTCGTGTCGGCATGTACATTGCCGTGGGGACATTATATACGTCTATAACGTTATATATCCTAACCTAAGGGAACCTAACATCTCGGATGTAGTATTTTCCAACATGCCTGGCGGGCCGCCCCTACTTCTCGGTGGGCACATTATATACGTCCATATCGTAATATAACCTAATCTAACCCACCTAGACCCTCGCTGGTAATGTTTCACAGAATCCCGTTCATGTCTTCCCGTACGTCTCGGTGCGTACATTATATACGTCTATAAACTTATATATACTAACCTAAGGGAAACTAACTTCTCGGATGTAGTATTTTCCAACATTCCTGGCGGGTCGGCTCGTACTTCTCGGTGGGGACATTATATACGTCTATAACGTTATATATCCTAACCTAAGGGAACCTAACTTCTCGGATGTAGTATTTTCCAACATTCCTGGCGGGTCGGCCCCCACTTCTCGGTGGACACATTATATACGTCTATATCGTAATATAACCTAACCTAACCCATCTAGACCCTCGCTGGTAATGTTTTACAAAATCCCGGTCGTGTCGGCCCGTACTTCTCGGTGGGGACATTATATACGTCTATAAATTTATTTATCCTAACCTAAGGGAACCTAACATCCCGGATGTAGTATTTTCCAACATTCCTGGCGGGTCGGCCCCTACTTCTCGGTGGGCACATTATATACGTCTATATCGTAATATAACCTAACCTAACCCATCTAGACCGTCGCTGGTAATGTTTTACAAAATCCCGGTCGTGTCGGCCCGTACTTCTCGGTGTGGACATTATATACGTCTATATCGTTATATATCCTAACCTAAGGGAACCTAACATCTCGCATGTACTATTTTCCAACGTTCCTGGCGGGCCAGCCCCTACTTCTCGGTGGGCACATTATATACGTCCATATCGTAATATAACCTAACCTAATCCATGTAGACCCTCGCTGGTAATGTTTTACAAAATCCCTGTCGTGTCGACCCGTACTTCTCGGTGGGGACATTATATACGTCTATATCGTTATATATCCTAACCTAAGGGAACCTAACATCTCGGATGTAGTATTTTCCAACATTCCTGGCGGGCCGGCCCCTACTTCTCGGTGGGCACATTATATACGTCCATATCGTAATATAATCTAACCTAACCCATCTAGACCCTCGCTGGTAATGTTTTACAAAATTCCGATCGTGTCGGCCCGTACTTCTCGGTGGGGACATTATATACGTCTATAACGTTACATATCCTAACCTAAGGGAGCCTAACATCTCGTATGTATTATTTTCCAACGTTCCTGGCGGGCCAGCCCCTACTTCTCGGTGGGCACATTATATACGTCCATATCGTAATATAACCTAACCTAACCTATCTAGACCCTCGCTGGTAATGTTTAACAAAATTCCGGTCGTGTCGGCCCGTACTTTGCCGTGGGGACATTTTATACGTCTATAACGTTATATATCCTAACCTAAGGGAACCTAACATCTCGGATGTAGTATTTTCCAACATTTCTGGCGGGTCGGCCCCTACTTCTCCGTGGGAACTTTATATACGTCTATAACGTAATATAACCTAACCTAACCCACCTAGACCCTCGCTGGTAATGTTTCACTGAATCCCGTTCATGTCTTCCCGTACGTCTCGGTGCGTACATTATATACGTCTATAAATTTATTTATCCTAACCTAAGGGAACCTAACATCCCGGATGTAGTATTTTCCAACATTCCTGGCGGGCCGGCCCCTACTTCTCGGTGGGCACATTATATACGTCCATATCGTAATATAATCTAACCTAACCCATCTAGACCCTCGCTGGTAATGTTTTACAAAATTCCGATCGTGTCGGCCCGTACTTCTCGGTGGGGACATTATATACGTCTATAACGTTATATATCCTAACCTAAGGGAACCTAACATCTCGCATGTATTATTTTCCAACGTTCCTGGCGGGCCAGCCCCTACTTCTCGGTGGGCACATTATATACGTCCATATCGTAATATAACCTAACCTAATTCATGTAGACCCTCGCTGGTAATGTTTTACAAAATCCCGGTCGTGTCTGCCCGTACTTCTCGGTGGGGACATTATATACATCTATAACGTTATATATCCTAACCTAAGGGAACCTAACATGTCGGATGTAGTATTTTCCAACATTCCTGGCGGGTCGGCCCCTACTTCTCGATGGGCACATTATATATGTCTATATCGCAATATAACCTACCCTAACCCATCTAGACCCTCACTGGTAATGTTTTACAAAATCCCGGTCGTGTCGGCCCGTACTTCTCGGTGTGGACATTATATACGTCTATAACGTTATATATCCTAACCTAAGGGAACCTAACATCTCGCATGTATTATTTTCCAACGTTCCTGGCGGGCCAGCCCCTACTTCTCGGTGGGCACATTATATACGTCCATATCGTAATATAACCTAACCTAACCCATCTAGACCCTCGCTGGTAATGTTTTACAAAATTCCGGTCGTGTCGGCCCGTACTTTGCCGTGGGGACATTTTATACGTCTATAACGTTATATATCCTAACCTAAGGGAACCTAACATCTCGGATGTAGTATTTTCCAACATTTCTGGCGGGTCGGCCCCTACTTCTCGGTGGGAACTTTATATACGTCTATAACGTAATATAACCTAACCTAACCCACCTAGACCCTCGCTGGTAATGTTTCACTGAATCCCGTTCATGTCTTCCCGTACGTCTCGGTGCGTACATTATATACGTCTATAAATTTATTTATCCTAACCTAAGGGAACCTAACATCCCGGATGTAGTATTTTCCAACATTCCTGGCGGGTCGGCTCCTACTTCACGGTGGGCACATTATATACGTCTATATCGTAATATAACCTAACCTAACCCATCTAGACCGTCGCTGGCAATGTTTTACAAAATCCCGGTCGTGTCGACCCGTACGTCTCGGTGCGTACATTATATACGTCTATAAATTTATTTATCCTAACCTAAGGGAACCTAACATCCCGGATGTAGTATTTTCCAACATTCCTGGCGGGTCGGCTCCTACTTCTCGATGGGCACATTATATATGTCTATATCGCAATATAACCTAACCTAACCCATCTAGACCCTCGCTGGTAATGTTTTACAAAATCCCGGACGTGTCGGCCCGTACTTCTCGGTGTGGAGATTATATACGACTATAACGTTATATATCCTAACCTAAGGGAACCTAACATCTCGCATGTATTATTTTCCAACGTTCCTCGCGGGCCAGGCCCTACTTCTCGGTGGGCACATTATATACTTCCATATCGTAATATAACCTAACCTAACCTATCTAGACCCCCGCTGGTAATGTTTAACAAAATTCCGGTCGTGTCGGCATGTACATTGCCGTGGGGACATTATATACGTCTATAACGTTATATATCCTAACCTAAGGGAACCTAACATCTCGGATGTAGTATTTTCCAACATGCCTGGCGGGCCGCCCCTACTTCTCGGTGGGCACATTATATACGTCCATATCGTAATATAACCTAATCTAACCCACCTAGACCCTCGCTGGTAATGTTTCACAGAATCCCGTTCATGTCTTCCCGTACGTCTCGGTGCGTACATTATATACGTCTATAAACTTATATATACTAACCTAAGGGAAACTAACTTCTCGGATGTAGTATTTTCCAACATTCCTGGCGGGTCGGCCCCTACTTCTCGGTGGGCACATTATATACGTCTATATCGTAATATAACCTAACCTAACCCATCTAGACCGTCGCTGGTAATGTTTTACAAAATCCCGGTCGTGTCGGCCCGTACTTCTCGGTGTGGACATTATATACGTCTATATCGTTATATATCCTAACCTAAGGGAACCTAACATCTCGCATGTACTATTTTCCAACGTTCCTGGCGGGCCAGCCCCTACTTCTCGGTGGGCACATTATATACGTCCATATCGTAATATAACCTAACCTAATCCATCTAGACCCTCGCTGGTAATGTTTTACAAAATTCCGGTCGTGTCGGCCCGTACTTTGCCGTGGGGACATTTTATACGTCTATAACGTTATATATCCTAACCTAAGGGAACCTAACATCTCGGATGTAGTATTTTCCAACATTTCTGGCGGGTCGGCCCCTACTTCTCGGTGGGAACTTTATATACGTCTATAACGTAATATAACCTAACCTAACCCACCTAGACCCTCGCTGGTAATGTTTCACTGAATCCCGTTCATGTCTTCCCGTACGTCTCGGTGCGTACATTATATACGTCTATAAATTTATTTATCCTAACCTAAGGGAACCTAACATCCCGGATGTAGTATTTTCCAACATTCCTGGCGGGTCGGCTCCTACTTCACGGTGGGCACATTATATACGTCTATATCGTAATATAACCTAACCTAACCCATCTAGACCGTCGCTGGCAATGTTTTACAAAATCCCGGTCGTGTCGACCCGTACGTCTCGGTGCGTACATTATATACGTCTATAAATTTATTTATCCTAACCTAAGGGAACCTAACATCCCGGATGTAGTATTTTCCAACATTCCTGGCGGGTCGGCTCCTACTTCTCGATGGGCACATTATATATGTCTATATCGCAATATAACCTAACCTAACCCATCTAGACCCTCGCTGGTAATGTTTTACAAAATCCCTGTCGTGTCGACCCGTACTTCTCGGTGGGGACATTATATACGTCTATATCGTTATATATCCTAACCTAAGGGAACCTAACATCTCGGATGTAGTATTTTCCAACATTCCTGGCGGGCCGGCCCCCACTTCTCGGTGGACACATTATATACGTCTATATCGTAATATAACCTAACCTAACCCATCTAGACCCTCGCTGGTAATGTTTTACAAAATCCCGGTCGTGTCGGCCCGTACTTCTCGGTGGGGACATTATATACGTCTATAACGTTATATATCCTAACCCAAGGGAACCTAACATCTCGGATGTAGTATTTTCCAACATTCCTCGCGGGTCGGCCCCTACTTCTCGGTGGGAACATTATATACGTCCATATCGTAATATAACCTAACCTAACCTATCTAGACCCTCGCTGGTAATGTTTAACAAAATTCCGGTCGTGTCGGCACGTACTTTACCGTGGGGACATTATATACGTCTATAACTTTATATATCCTAACCTGAGGGAACCTAACATCTCGGATGTAGTATTTTCCAACATTTCTTGCGGGTCGCCCCTACTTCTCGGTGGGAACTTTATATACGTCTATAACGTAATATAACCTAACCTAACCCACGTAGACCCTCGCTGGTAATGTTTCACTGAATCCCGTTCATGTCTTCCCGTACGTCTCGGTGCGTACATTATATACGTCTATAAATTTATTTATCCTAACCTAAGGGAACCTAACATCCCGGATGTAGTATTTTCCAACATTCCTGGCGGGTCGGCCCCTACTTCTCGGTGGGCACATTATATACGTCTATATCGTAATATAACCTAACCTAACCCATCTAGACCGTCGCTGGTAATGTTTTACAAAATCCCGGTCGTGTCGGCCCGTACTTCTCGGTGTGGACATTATATACGTCTATATCGTTATATATCCTAACCTAAGGGAACCTAACATCTCGCATGTACTATTTTCCAACGTTCCTGGCGGGCCAGCCCCTACTTCTCGGTGGGCAC
>CAXAJV010001289.1:2810196-3079196 GCA_963969225.1 Xylocopa violacea | reverse complement strand
TAAAACATTACCAGCGAGGGTCTAGATGGGTTAGGTTAGGTTATATTGCGATATAGACATATATAATGTGCCCATCGAGAAGTAGGGCCTGGCCCGTCAGGAACGTTGGAAAATACTACATCCGAGATGTTAGGTTCCCTCAGGTTAGGATATATAAAGTTATAGACGTATATAATGTCCCCACGGTAAAGTACGTGCCGACACGACCGGAATTTTGTTAAACATTACCAGCGAGGGTCTAGATAGGTTAGGTTAGGTTATATTACGATATGGACGTATATAATGTGCCCACCGAGAAGTAGGGGCTGGCCCGCCAGGAACGTTGGAAAATAATACATACGAGATGTTAGGCTCCCTTAGGTTAGGATATATAACGTTATAGACGTATATAATGTCCACACCGAGAAGTACGGGCCGACACGACCGGGATTTTGTAAAGCATTACCAGCGAGGGTCTAGATGGGTTAGGGTAGGTTATATTGCGATATAGACATATATAATGTGCCCATCGAGAAGTAGGGGCCGACCCGCCAGGAATGTTGGAAAATACTACATCCGACATGTTAGGTTCCCTTAGGTTAGGATATATAACGTTATAGATGTATATAATGTCCCCACCGAGAAGTACGGGCCGACACGATCGGAATTTTGTAAAACATTACCAGCGAGGGTCTAGATGGGTTAGGTTAGATTATATTACGATATGGACGTATATAATGTGCCCACCGAGAAGTAGGGGCCGGCCCGCCAGGAATGTTGGAAAATACTACATCCGAGATGTTAGGTTCCCTTAGGTTAGGATATATAACGATATAGACGTATATAATGTCCCCACCGAGAAGTACGGGTCGACACGACAGGGATTTTGTAAAACATTACCAGCGAGGGTCTACATGGATTAGGTTAGGTTATATTACGATATGGACGTATATAATGTGCCCACCGAGAAGTAGGGGCTGGCCCGCCAGGAACGTTGGAAAATAGTACATGCGAGATGTTAGGTTCCCTTAGGTTAGGATATATAACGATATAGACGTATATAATGTCCACACCGAGAAGTACGGGCCGACACGACCGGGATTTTGTAAAACATTACCAGCGACGGTCTAGATGGGTTAGGTTAGGTTATATTACGATATAGACGTATATAATGTGCCCACCGAGAAGTAGGGGCCGACCCGCCAGGAATGTTGGAAAATACTACATCCGGGATGTTAGGTTCCCTTAGGTTAGGATAAATAAATTTATAGACGTATATAATGTACGCACCGAGACGTACGGGAAGACATGAACGGGATTCAGTGAAACATTACCAGCGAGGGTCTACGTGGGTTAGGTTAGCTTATATTACGTTATAGACGTATATAAAGTTCCCACCGAGAAGTAGGGGCGACCCGCAAGAAATGTTGGAAAATACTACATCCGAGATGTTAGGTTCCCTCAGGTTAGGATATATAAAGTTATAGACGTATATAATGTCCCCACGGTAAAGTACGTGCCGACACGACCGGAATTTTGTTAAACATTACCAGCGAGGGTCTAGATAGGTTAGGTTAGGTTATATTACGATATGGACGTATATAATGTGCCCACCGAGAAGTAGGGGCTGGCCCGCCAGGAACGTTGGAAAATAATACATACGAGATGTTAGGCTCCCTTAGGTTAGGATATATAACGTTATAGACGTATATAATGTCCACACCGAGAAGTACGGGCCGACACGACCGGGATTTTGTAAAACATTACCAGCGAGGGTCTAGATGGGCTAGGTTAGGTTATATTGCGATATAGACATATATAATGTGCCCATCGAGAAGTAGGGGCCGACCCGCCAGGAATGTTGGAAAATACTACATGCGACATGTTAGGTTCCCTTAGGTTAGGATAGATAGCGTTATAGACGTATATAATGTCCCCACCGAGAAGTACGGGCAGACACGACCGGGATTTTGTAAAACATTACCAGCGAGGGTCTAGATGGATTAGGTTAGGTTATATTACGATATAGACGTATATAATGTGCCCACCGAGAAGTAGGGACCGTCCCGCCAGGAATGTTGGAAAATACTACATCCGAGATGTTAGGTTCCCTTAGGTTAGGATATATAACGTTATAGACGTATATAATGTCCCCACGGCAAAGTACGGGCCGACACGACCGGAATTTTGTAAAACATTACCAGCGGGGGTCTAGATGGGTTAGGTTAGGATGTATTACGATATGGACGTATATAATGTGCCCATCGAGAAGTAGGGGCCGACCCGCCAGGAATGTTGGAAAATACTACATCCGACATGTTAGGTTCCCTTCGGTTAGGATATATAACGTTATAGACGTATATAATGTCCCCACCGAGAAGTACGGGTCGACACGACCGGGATTTTGTAAAACATTACCAGCGACGGTCTAGATGGGTTAGGTTGGGTTATATTACGATATAGACTTATATAATGTGCCCACCGAGAAGTAGGGGCCGACCCGCCAGGAATGTTGGAAAATACTACATCCGGGATGTTAGGTTCCCTTAGGTTAGGATAAATAAATTTATAGACGTATATAATGTACGCACCGAGACGTACGGGAAGACATGAACGGGATTCAGTGAAACATTACCAGCGAGGGTCTAGGTGGGTTAGGTTAGGTTATATTACGTTATAGACGTATATAAAGTTCCCACGGAGAAGTAGGGGCCGACCCGCCAGAAATGTTGGAAAATACTACATCCGAGATGTTAGGTTCCCTTAGGTTAGGATATATAACGTTATAGACGTATATAATGTCCCCACCGAGAAGTACGGGCCGACACGACCGGGATTTTGTAAAACAATACCAGCGAGGGTCTAGATGGGTTGGGTTAGGTTATATTACTTTATAGACGTATATAATGTACCCACCGAGAAGTAGGGGCCGACCCGCCAGGAATGTTGGAAAATACTACATCCGAGAAGTTAGGTTCCCTTAGGTTAGTATATATAAGTTTATAGACGTATATAATGTACGCACCGAGACGTACGGGATGACATGAACGGGATTCTGTGAAACATTACCAGCGAGGGTCTAGGTGGGTTAGGTTAGGTTATATTACGATATGCACGTATATAATGTGCCCACCGAGAAGTAGGGCCTGGCCCGCCAGGAACGTTGGAAAATAATGCATGCGAGATGTTAGGTTCCCTTAGGTTAGGATATATAACGTTATAGACGTATATAATGTCCACACCGAGAAGTACGGGCCGACACGACTGGGATTTTGTAAAACATTACCAGCGAGGGTCTAGATGGGTTAGGGTAGGTTATATTGCGATATAGACATATATAATGTGCCCATCGAGAAGTAGGGGCCGACCCGCCAGGAATGTTGGAAAATACTACATCCGACATGTTAGGTTCCCTTAGGTTAGGATATATAACGTTATAGATGTATATAATGTCCCCACCGAGAAGTACGGGCAGACACGACCGGGATTTTGTAAAACATTACCAGCGAGGGTCTACATGGATTAGGTTAGGTTATATTACGATATGGACGTATATAATGTGCCCACCGAGAAGTAGGGGCTGGCCCGCCAGGAACGTGGGAAAATAATACATGCGAGATGTTAGGTTCCCTTAGGTTAGGATATATAACGTTATAGACGTATATAATGTCCCCACCGAGAAGTACGGGCCGACACGATCGGAATTTTGTAAAACATTACCAGCGAGGGTCTAGATGGGTTAGGTTAGATTATATTACGATATGGACGTATATAATGTGCCCACCGAGAAGTAGGGGCCGGCCCGCCAGGAATGTTGGAAAATACTACATCCGAGATGTTAGGTTCCCTTAGGTTAGGATATATAACGATATAGACGTATATAATGTCCACACCGAGAAGTACGGGCCGACAGGACCGGGATTTTGTAAAACAGTACCAGCGACGGTCTAGATGGGTTAGGTTAGGTTATATTGCGATATAGACATATATAATGTGCCCATCGAGAAGTAGGGGCCGACCCGCCAGGAATGTTGGAAAATACTACATCCGACATGTTAGGTTCCCTTAGGTTAGGATATATAGCGTTATAGACGTATATAATGTCCCCACCGAGAAGTACGGGCCGACACGACCGGGATTTTGTAAAACATTACCAGCGAGGGTCTAGATGGGTTAGGTTAGGTTATATTGCGATATAGACATATATAATGTGCCCATCGAGAAGTAGGGGCCGACCCGCCAGGAATGTTGGAAAATACTACATCCGACATGTTAGGTTCCCTTAGGTTAGGATATATAGCGTTATAGACGTATATAATGTCCCCACCGAGAAGTACGGGCAGACACGACCGGGATTTTGTAAAACATTACCAGCGAGGGTCTAGATGGATTAGGTTAGGTTATATTACGATATAGACGTATATAATGTGCCCACCGAGAAGTAGGGGCCGACCCGCCAGGAATGTTCGAAAATACTACATCCGAGAAGTTAGGTTCCCTTAGGATAGGATATATAACGTTATAGACGTAAATAATGTCCCCACCGAGAAGTACGGGTCGACACGACCGGGATTTTGTAAAACATTACCAGCGAGGGTCTAGATGGGTTAGGTTAGGTTATATTACGATATAGACGTATATAATGTGCCCACCGAGAAGTAGGGGCTGACCAGCCAGGAATGTTGGAAAATACTACATCCGAGCAGTTAGGTTCCCTTAGGTTAGGATATATAACGTTATAGACGTATATAATGTCCCCACCGAGAAGTACGGGTCGACACGACCGGGATTTTGTAAAACATTACCAGCGAGGGTCTAGATGGGTTAGGTTAGGTTATATTACGATATAGACGTATATAATGTGCCCACCGAGAAGTAGGGGCTGACCAGACAGGAATGTTGGAAAATACTACATCCGAGCAGTTAGGTTCCCTTAGGTTAGGATATATAACGTTATAGACGTATATAATGTCCCCACCGAGAAGTACGGGTCGACACGACCGGGATTTTGTAAAACATTACCAGCGAGGGTCTAGATGGGTTAGGTTAGGTTATATTACGATATAGACGTATATAATGTGCCCACCGAGAAGTAGGGGCTGACCCGCCAGGAATGTTGGAAAATACTACATCCGAGATGTTAGGTTCCCTTGGGTTAGGATATATAACGTTATAGACGTATATAATGTCCCCACCGAGAAGTACGGGCAGACACGACCGGGATTTTGTAAAACATCACCAGCGAGGGTCTAGATGGGATAGGTTAGGTTATATTACGATATGGACGTATATAATGGGCCCACCGAGAAGTAGGGGCCGTCACGCCAGGAATGTTGGAAAATACTACATCCCAGAAGTTAGGTTCCCTTAGGTTAGGATATATAACGTTATAGACGTATATAATGTCCCCACCGAGAAGTACGGGTCGACACGACCGGGATTTTGTAAAACATTACCAGCGAAGGTCTAGATGGGTTAGGTTAGGTTATATTACGATATAGACGTATATAATGTGCCCACCGAGAAGTAGGGGCTGGCCCGCCAGGAACGTTGGAAAATAATACATGCGAGATGTTAGGTTCCCTTAGGTTAGGATATATAGCGTTATAGACGTATATAATGTCCCCACCGAGAAGTACGGGCCGACACGACCGGGATTTTGTAAAACATTACCAGCGAGGGTCTAGATGGGTTAGGTTAGGTTATATTGCGATATAGACATATATAATGTGCCCATCGAGAAGTAGGGGCCGACCCGCCAGGAATGTTGGAAAATACTACATCCGACATGTTAGGTTCCCTTAGGTTAGGATATATAGCGTTATAGACGTATATAATGTCCCCACCGAGAAGTACGGGCAGACACGACCTGGATTTTGTAAAACATTACCAACGAGGGTCTAGATGGATTAGGTTAGGTTATATTACGATATAGACGTATATAATGTGCCCACCGAGAAGTAGGGGCCGACCCGCCAGGAATGTTGGAAAATACTACATCCGAGAAGTTAGGTTCCCTTAGGTTAGGATATATAACATTATAGACGTATATAATGTCCCCACCGAGAAGTACGGGTCGACACGACCGGGATATTGTAAAACATTACCAGCGACGGTCTAGATGGGTTAGGTTAGGTTATATTACGATATAGACGTATATAATGTGCCCACCGAGAAGTAGGGGCCGTCCCGCCAGGAATGTTGGAAAATACTACATCCGAGATGTTAGGTTCCCTTAGGTTAGGATATATAACGTTATAGACGTATATAATGTCCCCACGGCAAAGTACGGGCCGACACGACCGGAATTTTGTAAAACATTACCAGCGGGGGTCTAGATGGGTTAGGTTAGGATGTATTACGATATGGACGCATATAATGTGCCCACTGAGAAGTAGGGGCCGACCCGCCAGGAATGTTGGAAAATACTACATCCGAGATGTTAGGTTCCCTTGGGTTAGGATATATAACGTTATAGACGTATATAATGTCCCCACCGAGAAGTACGGGCAGACACGACCGGGATTTTGTAAAACATCACCAGCGAGGGTCTAGATGGGTTAGGTTAGGTTATATTACGATATAGATGTATATAATGTGTCCACCGAGAAGTGGGGGCCGACCCGCCAGGAATGTTGGAAAATACTACTTCCGACATGTTAGGTTCCCTTAGGTTAGGATATATAACGTTATAGACGTATATAATGTCCCCACCGAGAAGTACGGGCAGACACGACCGGGATTTTGTAAAACATTACCAGCGAGGGTCTACATGGATTAGGTTAGGTTATATTACGATATAGACGTATATAATGTGCCCACCGAGAAGTAGGGGCCGACCCGCCAGGAATGTTGGAAAATACTACATCCGAGAAGTTAGGTTCCCTTAGGTTAGGATATATAACATTATGGACGTATATAATGTGCCCACCGAGAAGTAGGGGCTGGCCCGCCAAGAATGTTGGAAAATACTACATCCGAGATGTTAGGTTCCCTTAGGTTAGGATATATAACGTTATAGACGTATATAATGTCCCCACCGCAATGTACATGCCGACACGACCGGAATTTTGTTAAACATTACCAGCGAGGGTCTAGATAGGTTAGGTTAGGTTATATTACGATATGGAAGTATATAATGTGCCCACCGAGAAGTAGGGCCTGGCCCGTCAGGAACGTTGGAAAATAATACATGCGAGATGTTAGGTTCCCTTAGGTTAGGATATATAACGTTATAGACGTATATAATGTCCACACCGAGAACTACGGGCCGACACGACCGGGATTTTGTAAAACATTACCAGCGAGGGTCTATATGGGTTAGGTTAGGTTATATTGCGATATAGACATATATAATGTGCCCATCGAGACGTAGGGGCCGACCCGCCAGGAATGTTGGAAAATACTACATCCGACATGTTAGGTTCCCTTAGGTTAGGATATATAACGTTATAGACGTATATAATGTCCCCACCGAGAAGTACGGGCAGACACGACCGGGATTTTGTAAAACATTACCAGCGAGGGTCTAGATGGGTTAGGTTAGGTTATATTGCGATATAGACATATATAATGTGCCCATCGAGAAGTAGGGCCTGGCCCGTCAGGAACGTTGGAAAATAATACATGCGAGATGTTAGGTTCCCTTAGGTTAGGATATATAACGTTATAGACGTATATAATGTCCACACCGAGAAGTACGGGCCGACACGACCGGGATTTTGTAAAACATTACCAGCGAGGGTCTATATGGGTTAGGTTAGGTTATATTGCGATATAGACATATATAATGTGCCCATCGAGACGTAGGGGCCGACCCACCAGGAATGTTGGAAAATACTACATCCGACATGTTAGGTTCCCTTAGGTTAGGATATATAACGTTATAGACGTATATAATGTCCCCACCGAGAAGTACGGGCAGACACGACCGGGATTTTGTAAAACATTACCAGCGAGGGTCTACATGGATTAGGTTAGGTTATATTACGATATAGACGTATATAATGTGCCCACCGAGAAGTAGGGGCCGACCCGCCAGGAATGTTGGAAAATACTACATCCGAGAAGTTAGGTTCCCTTAGGTTAGGATATATAACGTTATAGACGTATATAATGTCCCCACCGAGAAGTACGGGCAGACACGACCGGGATTTTGTAAAACATTACCAGCGAGGGTCTAGATGGGTTAGGTTAGGTTATATTACGATATGGACGTATATAATGTGCCCACCGAGAAGTAGGGGCTGGCCCGCCAGGAACGTTGGAAAATAATACATGCGAGATGTTAGGTTCCCTTAGGTTAGGATATATAACGTTATAGACGTATATAATGTCCCCACCGAGAAGTACGGGCCGACACGACCGGAATTTTGTAAAACATTACCAGCGAGGGTCTAGATGGGTTAGGTTAGATTATATTACGATATGGACGTATATAATGTGCCCACCGAGAAGTAGGGGCCGGCCCGTGAGGAATGTTGGAAAATACTACATCCGAGATGTTAGGTTCCCTTAGGTTAGGATATATAATGATATAGACGTATATAATGTCCCCACCGAGAAGTACGGGTCGACACGACCGGGATTTTGTAAAACATTACCAGCGACGGTCTAGATGGGTTAGGTTAGGTTATATTACGATATAGACGTATATAATGTGCCCACCGAGAAGTAGGGCCTGGCCCGCCAGGAACGTTGGAAAATAATACATGCGAGATGTTAGGTTCCCTTGGGTTAGGATATATAACGTTATAGACGTATATAATGTCCCCACCGAGAAGTACGGGCAGACACGACCGGGATTTTGTAAAACATCACCAGCGAGGGTCTAGATGGGATAGGTTAGGTTATATTACGATATGGACGTATATAATGGGCCCACCGAGAAGTAGGGGCCGTCACGCCAGGAATGTTGGAAAATACTACATCCGAGAAGTTAGGTTCCCTTAGGTTAGGATATATAACGTTATAGACGTATATAATGTCCCCACCGAGAAGTACGGGTCGACGGGACCGGGATTTTGTAAAACATTACCAGCGAAGGTCTAGATGGGTTAGGTTAGGTTATATTACGATATAGACGTATATAATGTGCCCACCGAGAAGTAGGGGCCGACCCGCCAGGAATGTTGGAAAATACTACATCCGACATGTTAGGTTCCCTTCGGTTAGGATATATAACGTTATAGACGTATATAATGTCCCCACCGAGAAGTACGGGCAGCCACGACCGGGATTTTGTAAAACATTACCAGCGAGGGTCTACATGGATTAGGTTAGGTTATATTACGATATAGACGTATATAATGTGCCCACCGAGAAGTAGGGGCCGACCCGCCAGGAATGTTGGAAAATACTACATCCGAGAAGTTAGGTTCCCTTAGGTTAGGATATATAACGTTATAGACGTATATAATGTCTCCATCGAGAAGTACGGGCAGACACGACAGGGATTTTGTAAAACATTACCAGCGAGGGTCTAGATGGGTTAGGTTAGGTTATATTACGATATAGACGTATATAATGTGCCCACCGAGAAGTAGGGCCTGGCCCGCCAGGCACCTTGGAAAATAATACATGCGAGATGTTAGGTTCCCTTAGGTTAGGATATATAACGTTATAGACGTATATAATGTCCACACCGAGAAGCACGGGCCGACACGACCGGGATTTTGTAAAACATTACCAGCGAGGGTCTAGATGGGTTAGGTTAGGTTATATTACGATATAGACGTATATAATGTGCCCACCGAGAAGTAGGGGCCGACCCGCCAGGAATGTTGGAAAATACTACATCCGAGAAGTTAGGTTCCCTTAGGTTAGGATATATAACGTTATAGACGTATATAATGTCCCCACCGAGAAGTACGGGTCGACACGACCGGGATTTTGTAAAACATTACCAGCGACGGTCTAGATGGGTTAGGTTAGGTTATATTACGATATAGACGTATATAATGTGCCCACCGAGAAGTAGGGCCTGGCCCGCCAGGAACGTTGGAAAATAATACATGCGAGATGTTAGGTTCCCTTGGGTTAGGATATATAACGTTATAGACGTATATAATGTCCCCACCGAGAAGTACGGGCAGACACGACCGGGATTTTGTAAAACATCACCAGCGAGGGTCTAGATGGGATAGGTTAGGTTATATTACGATATGGACGTATATAATGGGCCCACCGAGAAGTAGGGGCCGTCACGCCAGGAATGTTGGAAAATACTACATCCGAGAAGTTAGGTTCCCTTAGGTTAGGATATATAACGTTGTAGACGTATATAATGTCCCCACCGAGAAGTACGGGCAGACACGGCAGGGATTTTGTAAAACATTACCAGCGAGGGTCTAGATGGGTTAGGTTAGGTTATATTACGATATAGACGTATATAATGTGTCCACCGAGAATTGGGGGCCGACCCGCCAGGAATGTTGGAAAATACTACATCCGAGAAGTTAGGTTCCCTTAGGTTAGGATATATAACATTATAGACGTATATAATGTCCCCACCGAGAAGTACGGGTCGACACGACCGGGATATTGTAAAACATTACCAGCGACGGTCTAGATGGGTTAGGTTAGGTTATATTACGATATAGACGTATATAATGTGCCCACCGAGAAGTAGGGGCCGTCCCGCCAGGAATGTTGGAAAATACTACATCCGAGATGTTAGGTTCCCTTAGGTTAGGATATATAACGTTATAGACGTATATAATGTCCCCACGGCAAAGTACGGGCCGACACGACCGGAATTTTGTAAAACATTACCAGCGGGGGTCTAGATGGGTTAGGTTAGGATGTATTACGATATGGACGCATATAATGTGCCCACTGAGAAGTAGGGGCCGACCCGCCAGGAATGTTGGAAAATACTACATCCGAGATGTTAGGTTCCCTTGGGTTAGGATATATAACGTTATAGACGTATATAATGTCCCCACCGAGAAGTACGGGCAGACACGACCGGGATTTTGTAAAACATCACCAGCGAGGGTCTAGATGGGTTAGGTTAGGTTATATTACGATATAGATGTATATAATGTGTCCACCGAGAAGTGGGGGCCGACCCGCCAGGAATGTTGGAAAATACTACTTCCGACATGTTAGGTTCCCTTAGGTTAGGATATATAACGTTATAGACGTATATAATGTCCCCACCGAGAAGTACGGGCAGACACGACCGGGATTTTGTAAAACATTACCAGCGAGGGTCTACATGGATTAGGTTAGGTTATATTACGATATAGACGTATATAATGTGCCCACCGAGAAGTAGGGGCCGACCCGCCAGGAATGTTGGAAAATACTACATCCGAGAAGTTAGGTTCCCTTAGGTTAGGATATATAACATTATGGACGTATATAATGTGCCCACCGAGAAGTAGGGGCTGGCCCGCCAAGAATGTTGGAAAATACTACATCCGAGATGTTAGGTTCCCTTAGGTTAGGATATATAACGTTATAGACGTATATAATGTCCCCACCGCAATGTACATGCCGACACGACCGGAATTTTGTTAAACATTACCAGCGAGGGTCTAGATAGGTTAGGTTAGGTTATATTACGATATGGAAGTATATAATGTGCCCACCGAGAAGTAGGGCCTGGCCCGTCAGGAACGTTGGAAAATAATACATGCGAGATGTTAGGTTCCCTTAGGTTAGGATATATAACGTTATAGACGTATATAATGTCCACACCGAGAACTACGGGCCGACACGACCGGGATTTTGTAAAACATTACCAGCGAGGGTCTATATGGGTTAGGTTAGGTTATATTGCGATATAGACATATATAATGTGCCCATCGAGACGTAGGGGCCGACCCGCCAGGAATGTTGGAAAATACTACATCCGACATGTTAGGTTCCCTTAGGTTAGGATATATAACGTTATAGACGTATATAATGTCCCCACCGAGAAGTACGGGCAGACACGACCGGGATTTTGTAAAACATTACCAGCGAGGGTCTAGATGGGTTAGGTTAGGTTATATTGCGATATAGACATATATAATGTGCCCATCGAGAAGTAGGGCCTGGCCCGTCAGGAACGTTGGAAAATAATACATGCGAGATGTTAGGTTCCCTTAGGTTAGGATATATAACGTTATAGACGTATATAATGTCCACACCGAGAAGTACGGGCCGACACGACCGGGATTTTGTAAAACATTACCAGCGAGGGTCTATATGGGTTAGGTTAGGTTATATTGCGATATAGACATATATAATGTGCCCATCGAGACGTAGGGGCCGACCCACCAGGAATGTTGGAAAATACTACATCCGACATGTTAGGTTCCCTTAGGTTAGGATATATAACGTTATAGACGTATATAATGTCCCCACCGAGAAGTACGGGCAGACACGACCGGGATTTTGTAAAACATTACCAGCGAGGGTCTACATGGATTAGGTTAGGTTATATTACGATATAGACGTATATAATGTGCCCACCGAGAAGTAGGGGCCGACCCGCCAGGAATGTTGGAAAATACTACATCCGAGAAGTTAGGTTCCCTTAGGTTAGGATATATAACGTTATAGACGTATATAATGTCCCCACCGAGAAGTACGGGCAGACACGACCGGGATTTTGTAAAACATTACCAGCGAGGGTCTAGATGGGTTAGGTTAGGTTATATTACGATATGGACGTATATAATGTGCCCACCGAGAAGTAGGGGCTGGCCCGCCAGGAACGTTGGAAAATAATACATGCGAGATGTTAGGTTCCCTTAGGTTAGGATATATAACGTTATAGACGTATATAATGTCCCCACCGAGAAGTACGGGCCGACACGACCGGAATTTTGTAAAACATTACCAGCGAGGGTCTAGATGGGTTAGGTTAGATTATATTACGATATGGACGTATATAATGTGCCCACCGAGAAGTAGGGGCCGGCCCGTGAGGAATGTTGGAAAATACTACATCCGAGATGTTAGGTTCCCTTAGGTTAGGATATATAATGATATAGACGTATATAATGTCCCCACCGAGAAGTACGGGTCGACACGACCGGGATTTTGTAAAACATTACCAGCGACGGTCTAGATGGGTTAGGTTAGGTTATATTACGATATAGACGTATATAATGTGCCCACCGAGAAGTAGGGCCTGGCCCGCCAGGAACGTTGGAAAATAATACATGCGAGATGTTAGGTTCCCTTGGGTTAGGATATATAACGTTATAGACGTATATAATGTCCCCACCGAGAAGTACGGGCAGACACGACCGGGATTTTGTAAAACATCACCAGCGAGGGTCTAGATGGGATAGGTTAGGTTATATTACGATATGGACGTATATAATGGGCCCACCGAGAAGTAGGGGCCGTCACGCCAGGAATGTTGGAAAATACTACATCCGAGAAGTTAGGTTCCCTTAGGTTAGGATATATAACGTTATAGACGTATATAATGTCCCCACCGAGAAGTACGGGTCGACGGGACCGGGATTTTGTAAAACATTACCAGCGAAGGTCTAGATGGGTTAGGTTAGGTTATATTACGATATAGACGTATATAATGTGCCCACCGAGAAGTAGGGGCCGACCCGCCAGGAATGTTGGAAAATACTACATCCGACATGTTAGGTTCCCTTCGGTTAGGATATATAACGTTATAGACGTATATAATGTCCCCACCGAGAAGTACGGGCAGCCACGACCGGGATTTTGTAAAACATTACCAGCGAGGGTCTACATGGATTAGGTTAGGTTATATTACGATATAGACGTATATAATGTGCCCACCGAGAAGTAGGGGCCGACCCGCCAGGAATGTTGGAAAATACTACATCCGAGAAGTTAGGTTCCCTTAGGTTAGGATATATAACGTTATAGACGTATATAATGTCTCCATCGAGAAGTACGGGCAGACACGACAGGGATTTTGTAAAACATTACCAGCGAGGGTCTAGATGGGTTAGGTTAGGTTATATTACGATATAGACGTATATAATGTGCCCACCGAGAAGTAGGGCCTGGCCCGCCAGGCACCTTGGAAAATAATACATGCGAGATGTTAGGTTCCCTTAGGTTAGGATATATAACGTTATAGACGTATATAATGTCCACACCGAGAAGCACGGGCCGACACGACCGGGATTTTGTAAAACATTACCAGCGAGGGTCTAGATGGGTTAGGTTAGGTTATATTACGATATAGACGTATATAATGTGCCCACCGAGAAGTAGGGGCCGACCCGCCAGGAATGTTGGAAAATACTACATCCGAGAAGTTAGGTTCCCTTAGGTTAGGATATATAACGTTATAGACGTATATAATGTCCCCACCGAGAAGTACGGGTCGACACGACCGGGATTTTGTAAAACATTACCAGCGACGGTCTAGATGGGTTAGGTTAGGTTATATTACGATATAGACGTATATAATGTGCCCACCGAGAAGTAGGGCCTGGCCCGCCAGGAACGTTGGAAAATAATACATGCGAGATGTTAGGTTCCCTTGGGTTAGGATATATAACGTTATAGACGTATATAATGTCCCCACCGAGAAGTACGGGCAGACACGACCGGGATTTTGTAAAACATCACCAGCGAGGGTCTAGATGGGATAGGTTAGGTTATATTACGATATGGACGTATATAATGGGCCCACCGAGAAGTAGGGGCCGTCACGCCAGGAATGTTGGAAAATACTACATCCGAGAAGTTAGGTTCCCTTAGGTTAGGATATATAACGTTGTAGACGTATATAATGTCCCCACCGAGAAGTACGGGCAGACACGGCAGGGATTTTGTAAAACATTACCAGCGAGGGTCTAGATGGGTTAGGTTAGGTTATATTACGATATAGACGTATATAATGTGTCCACCGAGAATTGGGGGCCGACCCGCCAGGAATGTTGGAAAATACTACATCCGAGAAGTTAGGTTCCCTTAGGTTAGGATATATAACGTTATAGACGTATATAATGTGCCCACCGAGAAGTAGGGGCCGACCCGCCAGGAATGTTGGAAAATACTACATCCGGGATGTTAGGTTCCCTTAGGTTAGGATAAATAAATTTATAGACGTATATAATGTACGCACCGAGACGTACGGGAAGACATGAACGGGATTCAGTGAAACATTACCAGCGAGGGTCTAGGTGGGTTAGGTTAGTTTATATTACGTTATAGACGTATATAAAGTTCCCACCGAGAAGTAGGGGCCGACCCGCCAGGAATGTTGGAAAATACTACATCCGACATGTTAGGTTCCCTTAGGTTAGGATATATAACGTTATAGACGTATATAATGTCCCCACCGAGAAGTACGGGCAGACACGACCGGGATTTTGTAAAACATTACCAGCGAGGGTCTACATGGATTAGGTTAGGTTATATTACGATATAGACGTATATAATGTGCCCACCGAGATGTAGGGCCTGGCCCGCCAGGAACGTTGGAAAATAATACATGCGAGATGTTAGGTTGCCTTAGGTTAGGATATATAACGTTATAGACGTATATAATGTCCCCACGGCAAAGTACGGGCCGACACGACCGGAATTTTGTAAAACATTACCAGCGGGGGTCTAGATGGGTTAGGTTAGGATATATTACGATATGGACGTATATAAAGTTCCCACCGAGAAGTAGGGGCCGACCCGCCAGGAATGTTGGAAAATACTACATCCGACATGTTAGGTTCCCTTAGGTTAGGATATATAACGTTATAGACGTATATAATGTCTCCATCGAGAAGTACGGGCAGACACGACAGGGATTTTGTAAAACATTACCAGCGAGGGTCTAGATGGGTTAGGTTAGGTTATATTACGATATAGACGTATATAATGTGCCCACCGAGAAGTAGGGCCTGGCCCGCCAGGCACGTTGGAAAATAATACATGCGAGATGTTAGGTTCCCTTAGGTTAGGATATATAACGTTATAGACGTATATAATGTCCACACCGAGAAGCACGGGCCGACACGACCGGGATTTTGTAAAACATTACCAGCGAGGGTCTATATGGGTTAGGTTAGGTTATATTGCGATATAGACATATATAATGTGCCCATCGAGACGTAGGGGCCGACCCGCCAGGAATGTTGGAAAATACTACATCCGACATGTTAGGTTCCCTTAGGTTAGGATATATAACGTTATAGACGTATATAATGTCCCCACCGAGAAGTACGGGCAGACACGACCGGGATTTTGTAAAACATTACCAGCGAGGGTCTAGATGGGTTAGGTTAGGTTATATTGCGATATAGACATATATAATGTGCCCATCGAGAAGTAGGGCCTGGCCCGTCAGGAACGTTGGAAAATAATACATGCGAGATGTTAGGTTCCCTTAGGTTAGGATATATAACGTTATAGACGTATATAATGTCCACACCGAGAAGTACGGGCCGACACGACCGGGATTTTGTAAAACATTACCAGCGAGGGTCTAGATGGGTTAGGTTAGGTTATATTACGATATGGACGTATATAATGTGCCCACCGAGAAGTAGGGGCTGGCCCGCCAGGAACGTTGGAAAATAATACATGCGAGATGTTAGGTTCCCTTAGGTTAGGATATATAACGTTATAGACGTATATAATGTCCCCACCGAGAAGTACGGGCCGACACGACCGGAATTTTGTAAAACATTACCAGCGAGGGTCTAGATGGGTTAGGTTAGATTATATTACGATATGGACGTATATAATGTGCCCACCGAGAAGTAGGGGCCGGCCCGTGAGGAATGTTGGAAAATACTACATCCGAGATGTTAGGTTCCCTTAGGTTAGGATATATAATGATATAGACGTATATAATGTCCCCACCGAGAAGTACGGGTCGACACGACCGGGATTTTGTAAAACATTACCAGCGACGGTCTAGATGGGTTAGGTTAGGTTATATTACGATATAGACGTATATAATGTGCCCACCGAGAAGTAGGGCCTGGCCCGCCAGGAACGTTGGAAAATAATACATGCGAGATGTTAGGTTCCCTTGGGTTAGGATATATAACGTTATAGACGTATATAATGTCCCCACCGAGAAGTACGGGCAGACACGACCGGGATTTTGTAAAACATCACCAGCGAGGGTCTAGATGGGATAGGTTAGGTTATATTACGATATGGACGTATATAATGGGCCCACCGAGAAGTAGGGGCCGTCACGCCAGGAATGTTGGAAAATACTACATCCGAGAAGTTAGGTTCCCTTAGGTTAGGATATATAACGTTATAGACGTATATAATGTCCCCACCGAGAAGTACGGGTCGACAGGACCGGGATTTTGTAAAACATTACCAGCGAAGGTCTAGATGGGTTAGGTTAGGTTATATTACGATATAGACGTATATAATGTGCCCACCGAGAAGTAGGGGCCGACCCGCCAGGAATGTTGGAAAATACTACATCCGACATGTTAGGTTCCCTTCGGTTAGGATATATAACGTTATAGACGTATATAATGTCCCCACCGAGAAGTACGGGCAGCCACGACCGGGATTTTGTAAAACATTACCAGCGAGGGTCTAGATGGGTTAGGTTAGGTTATATTGCGATATAGACGTATATAATGTGCCCATCGAGAAGTAGGGGCCGACCCGCCAGGAATGTTGGAAAATACTACATCCGACATGTTAGGTTCCCTTAGGTTAGGATATATAACGTTATAGACGTATATAATGCCCCACCGAGAAGTACGGGCAGACACGACCGGGATTTTGTAAAACATTACCAGCGAGGGTCTAGATGGGTTAGGTTAGGTTATATTACGATATGGACGTATATAATGTGCCCACCGAGAAGTAGGGGCCGACCCGCCAGGAATGTTGGAAAATACTACATCCGAGATGTTAGGTTCCCTTAGGTTAGGATATATAACGATATAGACGTATATAATGTCCACACCGAGAAGTACGGGCCGACACGACCGGGATTTTGTAAAACATTACCAGCGACGGTCTAGATGGGTTAGGTTAGATTATATTACGATATAGACGTATATAATGTGCCCACCGAGAAGTAGGGGCCGACCCGCCAGGAATGTTGGAAAATACTACATCCGGGATGTTAGGTTCCCTTAGGTTAGGATAAATAAATTTATAGACGTATATAATGTACACACCGAGACGTACGGGAAGACATGAACGGGATTCAGTGAAACATTACCAGCGAGGGTCTAGGTGGGTTAGGTTAGTTTATATTACGTTATAGACGTATATAAAGTTCCCACCGAGAAGTAGGGGCCGACCCGCCAGGAATGTTGGAAAATACTACATCCGACATGTTAGGTTCCCTTAGGTTAGGATATATAACGTTATAGACGTATATAATGTCCCCACCGAGAAGTACGGGCAGACACGACCGGGATTTTGTAAAACATTACCAGCGAGGGTCTACATGGATTAGGTTAGGTTATATTACGATATAGACGTATATAATGTGCCCACCGAGATGTAGGGCCTGGCCCGCCAGGAACGTTGGAAAATAATACATGCGAGATGTTAGGTTCCCTTAGGTTAGGATATATAACGTTATAGACGTATATAATGTCCACACCGAGAAGTACGGGCCGACACGACCGGGATTTTGTAAAACATTACCAGCGAGGGTCTAGATGGGTTAGGTTAGGTTATATTGCGATATAGACGTATATAATGTGCCCATCGAGAAGTAGGGGCCGACCCGCCAGGAATGTTGGAAAATACTACATCCGACATGTTAGGTTCCCTTAGGTTAGGATATATAACGTTATAGACGTATATAATGTCCCCACCGAGAAGTACGGGCCGACACGACCGGGATTTTGTAAAACATTACCAGCGACGGTCTAGATGGGTTAGGTTAGGTTATATTACGATATAGACGTATATAATGTGCCCACCGAGAATTAGGGGCCGTCCCGCCAGGAATGTTGGAAAATACTACATCCGAGATGTTAGGTTCCCTTAGGTTAGGATATATAACGTTATAGACGTATATAATGTCCCCACCGAGAAGTACGGGCAGACACGACCGGGATTTTGTAAAACATTACCAGCGAGGGTCTAGATGGGTTAGGTTAGGTTATATTGCGATATAGACATATATAATGTGCCCATCGAGAAGTAGGGCCTGGCCCGTCAGGAACGTTGGAAAATAATACATGCGAGATGTTAGGTTCCCTTAGGTTAGGATATATAACGTTATAGACGTATATAATGTCCACACCGAGAAGTACGGGCCGACACGACCGGGATTTTGTAAAACATTACCAGCGAGGGTCTATATGGGTTAGGTTAGGTTATATTGCGATATAGACATATATAATGTGCCCATCGAGACGTAGGGGCCGACCCACCAGGAATGTTGGAAAATACTACATCCGACATGTTAGGTTCCCTTAGGTTAGGATATATAACGTTATAGACGTATATAATGTCCCCACCGAGAAGTACGGGCAGACACGACCGGGATTTTGTAAAACATTACCAGCGAGGGTCTACATGGATTAGGTTAGGTTATATTACGATATAGACGTATATAATGTGCCCACCGAGAAGTAGGGGCCGACCCGCCAGGAATGTTGGAAAATACTACATCCGAGAAGTTAGGTTCCCTTAGGTTAGGATATATAACGTTATAGACGTATATAATGTCCCCACCGAGAAGTACGGGCAGACACGACCGGGATTTTGTAAAACATTACCAGCGAGGGTCTAGATGGGTTAGGTTAGGTTATATTACGATATGGACGTATATAATGTGCCCACCGAGAAGTAGGGGCTGGCCCGCCAGGAACGTTGGAAAATAATACATGCGAGATGTTAGGTTCCCTTAGGTTAGGATATATAACGTTATAGACGTATATAATGTCCCCACCGAGAAGTACGGGCCGACACGACCGGAATTTTGTAAAACATTACCAGCGAGGGTCTAGATGGGTTAGGTTAGATTATATTACGATATGGACGTATATAATGTGCCCACCGAGAAGTAGGGGCCGGCCCGTGAGGAATGTTGGAAAATACTACATCCGAGATGTTAGGTTCCCTTAGGTTAGGATATATAATGATATAGACGTATATAATGTCCCCACCGAGAAGTACGGGTCGACACGACCGGGATTTTGTAAAACATTACCAGCGACGGTCTAGATGGGTTAGGTTAGGTTATATTACGATATAGACGTATATAATGTGCCCACCGAGAAGTAGGGCCTGGCCCGCCAGGAACGTTGGAAAATAATACATGCGAGATGTTAGGTTCCCTTGGGTTAGGATATATAACGTTATAGACGTATATAATGTCCCCACCGAGAAGTACGGGCAGACACGACCGGGATTTTGTAAAACATCACCAGCGAGGGTCTAGATGGGATAGGTTAGGTTATATTACGATATGGACGTATATAATGGGCCCACCGAGAAGTAGGGGCCGTCACGCCAGGAATGTTGGAAAATACTACATCCGAGAAGTTAGGTTCCCTTAGGTTAGGATATATAACGTTATAGACGTATATAATGTCCCCACCGAGAAGTACGGGTCGACAGGACCGGGATTTTGTAAAACATTACCAGCGAAGGTCTAGATGGGTTAGGTTAGGTTATATTACGATATAGACGTATATAATGTGCCCACCGAGAAGTAGGGGCCGACCCGCCAGGAATGTTGGAAAATACTACATCCGACATGTTAGGTTCCCTTCGGTTAGGATATATAACGTTATAGACGTATATAATGTCCCCACCGAGAAGTACGGGCAGCCACGACCGGGATTTTGTAAAACATTACCAGCGAGGGTCTACATGGATTAGGTTAGGTTATATTACGATATAGACGTATATAATGTGCCCACCGAGAAGTAGGGGCCGACCCGCCAGGAATGTTGGAAAATACTACATCCGAGAAGTTAGGTTCCCTTAGGTTAGGATATATAACGTTATAGACGTATATAAAGTCTCCATCGAGAAGTACGGGCAGACACGACAGGGATTTTGTAAAACATTACCAGCGAGGGTCTAGATGGGTTAGGTTAGGTTATATTACGATATAGACGTATATAATGTGCCCACCGAGAAGTAGGGCCTGGCCCGCCAGGCACGTTGGAAAATAATACATGCGAGATGTTAGGTTCCCTTAGGTTAGGATATATAACGTTATAGACGTATATAATGTCCACACCGAGAAGCACGGGCCGACACGACCGGGATTTTGTAAAACATTACCAGCGAGGGTCTAGATGGGTTAGGTTAGGTTATATTACGATATAGACGTATATAATGTGCCCACCGAGAAGTAGGGGCCGACCCGCCAGGAATGTTGGAAAATACTACATCCGAGAAGTTAGGTTCCCTTAGGTTAGGATATATAACGTTATAGACGTATATAATGTCCCCACCGAGAAGTACGGGTCGACACGACCGGGATTTTGTAAAACATTACCAGCGACGGTCTAGATGGGTTAGGTTAGGTTATATTACGATATAGACGTATATAATGTGTCCACCGAGAATTGGGGGCCGACCCGCCAGGAATGTTGGAAAATACTACATCCGAGAAGTTAGGTTCCCTTAGGTTAGGATATATAACGTTATAGACGTATATAATGTGCCCACCGAGAAGTAGGGGCCGACCCGCCAGGAATGTTGGAAAATACTACATCCGGGATGTTAGGTTCCCTTAGGTTAGGATAAATAAATTTATAGACGTATATAATGTACGCACCGAGACGTACGGGAAGACATGAACGGGATTCAGTGAAACATTACCAGCGAGGGTCTAGGTGGGTTAGGTTAGTTTATATTACGTTATAGACGTATATAAAGTTCCCACCGAGAAGTAGGGGCCGACCCGCCAGGAATGTTGGAAAATACTACATCCGACATGTTAGGTTCCCTTAGGTTAGGATATATAACGTTATAGACGTATATAATGTCCCCACCGAGAAGTACGGGCAGACACGACCGGGATTTTGTAAAACATTACCAGCGAGGGTCTACATGGATTAGGTTAGGTTATATTACGATATAGACGTATATAATGTGCCCACCGAGATGTAGGGCCTGGCCCGCCAGGAACGTTGGAAAATAATACATGCGAGATGTTAGGTTGCCTTAGGTTAGGATATATAACGTTATAGACGTATATAATGTCCCCACGGCAAAGTACGGGCCGACACGACCGGAATTTTGTAAAACATTACCAGCGGGGGTCTAGATGGGTTAGGTTAGGATATATTACGATATGGACGTATATAATGTGCCCACCGAGAAGTAGGGGCCGACCCGCCAGGAATGTTGGAAAATACTACATCCGAGATGTTAGGTTCCCTTGGGTTAGGATATATAACGTTATAGACGTATATAATGTCCCCACCGAGAAGTACGGGCAGACACGACCGGGATTTTGTAAAACATCACCAGCGAGGGTCTAGATGGGTTAGGTTAGGTTATATTACGATATAGACGTATATAATGTGTCCACCGAGAAGTGGGGGCCGACCCGCCAGGAATGTTGGAAAATACTACATCCGAGAAGTTAGGTTCCCTTAGGTTAGGATATATAACGTTATAGACGTATATAATGTCCCCACCGAGAAGTACGGGCCGACCCGCCAGGAATGTTGGAAAATACTACATCCGAGAAGTTAGGTTCCCTTAGGTTAGTATATAGAAGTTTATAGACGTATATAATGTACGCACCGAGACGTACGGGAAGACATGAACGGGATTCTGTGAAACATTTCCAGCGAGGGTCTCGGTGGGTTAGGTTAGGTTATATTACGATATGGACGTATATAATGTGCCCACCGAGAAGTAGGGGCTGGCCCGCCAAGAATGTTGGAAAATACTACATCCGAGATGTTAGGTTCCCTTAGGTTAGGATATATAACGTTATAGACGTATATAATGTCCCCACGGCAATGTACATGCCGACACGACCGGAATTTTGTTAAACATTACCAGCGAGGGTCTAGATACGTTAGGTTAGGTTATATTACGATGTGGAAGTATATAATGTGCCCACCGAGAAGTAGGGCCTGGCCCGCCAGGAACGTTGGAAAATAATACATGCGAGATGTTAGGTTCCCTTAGGTTAGGATATATAACGTTATAGACGTATATAATGTCCCCACCGAGAAGTACGGGCAGCCACGACCGGGATTTTGTAAAACATTACCAGCGAGGGTCTACATGGAGTAGGTTAGGTTATATTACGATATAGACGTATATAATGTGCCCACCGAGAAGTAGGGGCCGACCCGCCAGGAATGTTGGAAAATACTACATCCGAGAAGTTAGGTTCCCTTAGGTTAGGATATATAACGTTGTAGACGTATATAATGTCCCCACCGAGAAGTACGGGCAGACACGACAGGGATTTTGTAAAACATTACCTGCGAGGGTCTAGATGGGTTAGGTTAGGTTATATTACGATATAGACGTATATAATGTGCCCACCGAGAAGTAGGGCCTGGCCCGCCAGGAACGTTGGAAAATAATACATGCGAGAGGTTAGGTTCCCTTAGGTTAGGATATATAACGTTATAGACGTATATAATGTCCCCACCGAGAAGTACGGGCAGACACGACCAGGATTTTGTAAAACATTACCAGCGAGGGTCTACATGGATTAGGTTAGGTTATATTACGATATAGACGTATATAATGTGCCCACCGAGAAGTAGGGCCTGGCCCGCCAGGAACGTTGGAAAATAATACATGCGAGATGTTAGGTTCCCTTAGGTTAGGATATATAACGTTATAGACGTATATAATGTCCACACCGAGAAGTACGGGCCGACACGACCGGGATTTTGTAAAACATTACCAGCGAGGGTCTAGATGGGTTAGGTTAGGTTATATTGCGATATAGACGTATATAATGTGCCCATCGAGAAGTAGGGGCCGACCCGCCAGGAATGTTGGAAAATACTACATCCGACATGTTAGGTTCCCTTAGGTTAGGATATATAACGTTATAGACGTATATAATGCCCCACCGAGAAGTACGGGCAGACACGACCGGGATTTTGTAAAACATTACCAGCGAGGGTCTAGATGGGTTAGGTTAGGTTATATTACGATATGGACGTATATAATGTGCCCACCGAGAAGTAGGGGCCGACCCGCCAGGAATGTTGGAAAATACTACATCCGAGATGTTAGGTTCCCTTAGGTTAGGATATATAACGATATAGACGTATATAATGTCCACACCGAGAAGTACGGGCCGACACGACCGGGATTTTGTAAAACATTACCAGCGACGGTCTAGATGGGTTAGGTTAGATTATATTACGATATAGACGTATATAATGTGCCCACCGAGAAGTAGGGGCCGACCCGCCAGGAATGTTGGAAAATACTACATCCGGGATGTTAGGTTCCCTTAGGTTAGGATAAATAAATTTATAGACGTATATAATGTACACACCGAGACGTACGGGAAGACATGAACGGGATTCAGTGAAACATTACCAGCGAGGGTCTAGGTGGGTTAGGTTAGTTTATATTACGTTATAGACGTATATAAAGTTCCCACCGAGAAGTAGGGGCCGACCCGCCAGGAATGTTGGAAAATACTACATCCGACATGTTAGGTTCCCTTAGGTTAGGATATATAACGTTATAGACGTATATAATGTCCCCACCGAGAAGTACGGGCAGACACGACCGGGATTTTGTAAAACATTACCAGCGAGGGTCAACATGGATTAGGTTAGGTTATATTACGATATAGACGTATATAATGTGCCCACCGAGATGTAGGGCCTGGCCCGCCAGGAACGTTGGAAAATAATACATGCGAGATGTTAGGTTCCCTTAGGTTAGGATATATAACGTTATAGACGTATATAATGTCCACACCGAGAAGTACGGGCCGACACGACCGGGATTTTGTAAAACATTACCAGCGAGGGTCTAGATGGGTTAGGTTAGGTTATATTGCGATATAGACGTATATAATGTGCCCATCGAGAAGTAGGGGCCGACCCGCCAGGAATGTTGGAAAATACTACATCCGACATGTTAGGTTCCCTTAGGTTAGGATATATAACGTTATAGACGTATATAATGTCCCCACCGAGAAGTACGGGCCGACACGACCGGGAATTTGTAAAACATTACCAGCGACGGTCTAGATGGGTTAGGTTAGGTTATATTACGATATAGACGTATATAATGTGCCCACCGAGAATTAGGGGCCGTCCCGCCAGGAATGTTGGAAAATACTACATCCGAGATGTTAGGTTCCCTTAGGTTAGGATATATAACGTTATAGACGTATATTATGTCCCCACGGCAAAGTACGGGACGACACGACAGGAATTTTGTAAAACATTACCAGCGGGGGTCTAGATGGGTTAGGTTAGGATATATTACGATATGGACGTATATAAAGTTCCCACCGAGAAGTAGGGGCCGACCCGCCAGGAATGTTGGAAAATACTACATCCGACATGTTAGGTTCCCTTAGGTTAGGATATATAACGTTATAGACGTATATAATGTCTCCATCGAGAAGTACGGGCAGACACGACAGGGATTTTGTAAAACATTACCAGCGAGGGTCTAGATGGGTTAGGTTAGGTTATATTACGATATAGACGTATATAATGTGCCCACCGAGAAGTAGGGCCTGGCCCGCCAGGCACGTTGGAAAATAATACATGCGAGATGTTAGGTTCCCTTAGGTTAGGATATATAACGTTATAGACGTATATAATGTCCACACCGAGAAGCACGGGCCGACACGACCGGGATTTTGTAAAACATTACCAGCGAGGGTCTAGATGGGTTAGGTTAGGTTATATTACGATATAGACGTATATAATGTGCCCACCGAGAAGTAGGGGCCGACCCGCCAAGAATGTTGGAAAATACTACATCCGAGATGTTAGGTTCCCTTAGGTTAGGATATATAACGTTATAGACGTATATAATGTCCCCACGGCAATGTACATGCCGACACGACCGGAATTTTGTTAAACATTACCAGCGAGGGACTAGATACGTTAGGTTAGGTTATATTACGATGTGGAAGTATATAATGTGCCCACCGAGAAGTAGGGCCTGGCCCGCCAGGAACGTTGGAAAATAATACATGCGAGATGTTAGGTTCCCTTAGGTTAGGATATATAACGTTATAGACGTATATAATGTCCCCACCGAGAAGTACGGGCAGCCACGACCGGGATTTTGTAAAACATTACCAGCGAGGGTCTACATGGAGTAGGTTAGGTTATATTACGATATAGACGTATATAATGTGCCCACCGAGAAGTAGGGGCCGACCCGCCAGGAATGTTGGAAAATACTACATCCGAGAAGTTAGGTTCCCTTAGGTTAGGATATATAACGTTGTAGACGTATATAATGTCCCCACCGAGAAGTACGGGCCGACACGATCGGAATTTTGTAAAACATTACCAGCGAGGGTCTAGATGGGTTAGGTTAGATTATATTACGATATGGACGTATATAATGTGCCCACCGAGAAGTAGGGGCCGACCCGCCAGGAATGTTGGAAAATACTACATCCGAGATGTTAGGTTCCCTTAGGTTAGGATATATAACGATATAGACGTATATAATGTCCACACCGAGAAGTACGGGCCGACACGACCGGGATTTTGTAAAACATTACCAGCGACGGTCTAGATGGGTTAGGTTAGATTATATTACGATATAGACGTATATAATGTGCCCACCGAGAAGTAGGGGCCGACCCGCCAGGAATGTTGGAAAATACTACATCCGGGATGTTAGGTTCCCTTAGGTTAGGATAAATAAATTTATAGACGTATATAATGTACACACCGAGACGTACGGGAAGACATGAACGGGATTCAGTGAAACATTACCAGCGAGGGTCTAGGTGGGTTAGGTTAGTTTATATTACGTTATAGACGTATATAAAGTTCCCACCGAGAAGTAGGGGCCGACCCGCCAGGAATGTTGGAAAATACTACATCCGACATGTTAGGTTCCCTTAGGTTAGGATATATAACGTTATAGACGTATATAATGTCCCCACCGAGAAGTACGGGCAGACACGACCGGGATTTTGTAAAACATTACCAGCGAGGGTCAACATGGATTAGGTTAGGTTATATTACGATATAGACGTATATAATGTGCCCACCGAGATGTAGGGCCTGGCCCGCCAGGAACGTTGGAAAATAATACATGCGAGATGTTAGGTTCCCTTAGGTTAGGATATATAACGTTATAGACGTATATAATGTCCACACCGAGAAGTACGGGCCGACACGACCGGGATTTTGTAAAACATTACCAGCGAGGGTCTAGATGGGTTAGGTTAGGTTATATTGCGATATAGACGTATATAATGTGCCCATCGAGAAGTAGGGGCCGACCCGCCAGGAATGTTGGAAAATACTACATCCGACATGTTAGGTTCCCTTAGGTTAGGATATATAACGTTATAGACGTATATAATGTCCCCACCGAGAAGTACGGGCCGACACGACCGGGAATTTGTAAAACATTACCAGCGACGGTCTAGATGGGTTAGGTTAGGTTATATTACGATATAGACGTATATAATGTGCCCACCGAGAATTAGGGGCCGTCCCGCCAGGAATGTTGGAAAATACTACATCCGAGATGTTAGGTTCCCTTAGGTTAGGATATATAACGTTATAGACGTATATTATGTCCCCACGGCAAAGTACGGGACGACACGACAGGAATTTTGTAAAACATTACCAGCGGGGGTCTAGATGGGTTAGGTTAGGATATATTACGATATGGACGTATATAAAGTTCCCACCGAGAAGTAGGGGCCGACCCGCCAGGAATGTTGGAAAATACTACATCCGACATGTTAGGTTCCCTTAGGTTAGGATATATAACGTTATAGACGTATATAATGTCTCCATCGAGAAGTACGGGCAGACACGACAGGGATTTTGTAAAACATTACCAGCGAGGGTCTAGATGGGTTAGGTTAGGTTATATTACGATATAGACGTATATAATGTGCCCACCGAGAAGTAGGGCCTGGCCCGCCAGGCACGTTGGAAAATAATACATGCGAGATGTTAGGTTCCCTTAGGTTAGGATATATAACGTTATAGACGTATATAATGTCCACACCGAGAAGCACGGGCCGACACGACCGGGATTTTGTAAAACATTACCAGCGAGGGTCTAGATGGGTTAGGTTAGGTTATATTACGATATAGACGTATATAATGTGCCCACCGAGAAGTAGGGGCCGACCCGCCAGGAATGTTGGAAAATACTACATCCGAGAAGTTAGGTTCCCTTAGGTTAGGATATATAACGTTATAGACGTATATAATGTCCCCACCGAGAAGTACGGGTCGACACGACCGGGATTTTGTAAAACATTACCAGCGACGGTCTAGATGGGTTAGGTTAGGTTATATTACGATATAGACGTATATAATGTGCCCACCGAGAAGTAGGGCCTGGCCCGCCAGGAACGTTGGAAAATAATACATGCGAGATGTTAGGTTCCCTTGGGTTAGGATATATAACGTTATAGACGTATATAATGTCCCCACCGAGAAGTACGGGCAGACACGACCGGGATTTTGTAAAACATCACCAGCGAGGGTCTAGATGGGATAGGTTAGGTTATATTACGATATGGACGTATATAATGGGCCCACCGAGAAGTAGGGGCCGTCACGCCAGGAATGTTGGAAAATACTACATCCGAGAAGTTAGGTTCCCTTAGGTTAGGATATATAACGTTGTAGACGTATATAATGTCCCCACCGAGAAGTACGGGCAGACACGGCAGGGATTTTGTAAAACATTACCAGCGAGGGTCTAGATGGGTTAGGTTAGGTTATATTACGATATAGACGTATATAATGTGTCCACCGAGAATTGGGGGCCGACCCGCCAGGAATGTTGGAAAATACTACATCCGAGAAGTTAGGTTCCCTTAGGTTAGGATATATAACGTTATAGACGTATATAATGTGCCCACCGAGAAGTAGGGGCCGACCCGCCAGGAATGTTGGAAAATACTACATCCGGGATGTTAGGTTCCCTTAGGTTAGGATAAATAAATTTATAGACGTATATAATGTACGCACCGAGACGTACGGGAAGACATGAACGGGATTCAGTGAAACATTACCAGCGAGGGTCTAGGTGGGTTAGGTTAGTTTATATTACGTTATAGACGTATATAAAGTTCCCACCGAGAAGTAGGGGCCGACCCGCCAGGAATGTTGGAAAATACTACATCCGACATGTTAGGTTCCCTTAGGTTAGGATATATAACGTTATAGACGTATATAATGTCCCCACCGAGAAGTACGGGCAGACACGACCGGGATTTTGTAAAACATTACCAGCGAGGGTCTACATGGATTAGGTTAGGTTATATTACGATATAGACGTATATAATGTGCCCACCGAGATGTAGGGCCTGGCCCGCCAGGAACGTTGGAAAATAATACATGCGAGATGTTAGGTTGCCTTAGGTTAGGATATATAACGTTATAGACGTATATAATGTCCCCACGGCAAAGTACGGGCCGACACGACCGGAATTTTGTAAAACATTACCAGCGGGGGTCTAGATGGGTTAGGTTAGGATATATTACGATATGGACGTATATAATGTGCCCACCGAGAAGTAGGGGCCGACCCGCCAGGAATGTTGGAAAATACTACATCCGAGATGTTAGGTTCCCTTGGGTTAGGATATATAACGTTATAGACGTATATAATGTCCCCACCGAGAAGTACGGGCAGACACGACCGGGATTTTGTAAAACATCACCAGCGAGGGTCTAGATGGGTTAGGTTAGGTTATATTACGATATAGACGTATATAATGTGTCCACCGAGAAGTGGGGGCCGACCCGCCAGGAATGTTGGAAAATACTACATCCGAGAAGTTAGGTTCCCTTAGGTTAGGATATATAACGTTATAGACGTATATAATGTCCCCACCGAGAAGTACGGGCCGACCCGCCAGGAATGTTGGAAAATACTACATCCGAGAAGTTAGGTTCCCTTAGGTTAGTATATAGAAGTTTATAGACGTATATAATGTACGCACCGAGACGTACGGGAAGACATGAACGGGATTCTGTGAAACATTTCCAGCGAGGGTCTAGGTGGGTTAGGTTAGGTTATATTACGATATGGACGTATATAATGTGCCCACCGAGAAGTAGGGGCTGGCCCGCCAAGAATGTTGGAAAATACTACATCCGAGATGTTAGGTTCCCTTAGGTTAGGATATATAACGTTATAGACGTATATAATGTCCCCACGGCAATGTACATGCCGACACGACCGGAATTTTGTTAAACATTACCAGCGAGGGTCTAGATACGTTAGGTTAGGTTATATTACGATGTGGAAGTATATAATGTGCCCACCGAGAAGTAGGGCCTGGCCCGCCAGGAACGTTGGAAAATAATACATGCGAGATGTTAGGTTCCCTTAGGTTAGGATATATAACGTTATAGACGTATATAATGTCCCCACCGAGAAGTACGGGCAGCCACGACCGGGATTTTGTAAAACATTACCAGCGAGGGTCTACATGGAGTAGGTTAGGTTATATTACGATATAGACGTATATAATGTGCCCACCGAGAAGTAGGGGCCGACCCGCCAGGAATGTTGGAAAATACTACATCCGAGAAGTTAGGTTCCCTTAGGTTAGGATATATAACGTTGTAGACGTATATAATGTCCCCACCGAGAAGTACGGGCAGACACGGCAGGGATTTTGTAAAACATTACCTGCGAGGGTCTAGATGGGTTAGGTTAGGTTATATTACGATATAGACGTATATAATGTGCCCACCGAGAAGTAGGGCCTGGCCCGCCAGGAACGTTGGAAAATAATACATGCGAGAGGTTAGGTTCCCTTAGGTTAGGATATATAACGTTATAGACGTATATAATGTCCCCACCGAGAAGTACGGGCAGACACGACCAGGATTTTGTAAAACATTACCAGCGAGGGTCTACATGGATTAGGTTAGGTTATATTACGATATAGACGTATATAATGTGCCCACCGAGAAGTAGGGCCTGGCCCGCCAGGAACGTTGGAAAATAATACATGCGAGATGTTAGGTTCCCTTAGGTTAGGATATATAACGTTATAGACGTATATAATGTCCACACCGAGAAGTACGGGCCGACACGACCGGGATTTTGTAAAACATTACCAGCGAGGGTCTAGATGGGTTAGGTTAGGTTATATTGCGATATAGACGTATATAATGTGCCCATCGAGAAGTAGGGGCCGACCCGCCAGGAATGTTGGAAAATACTACATCCGACATGTTAGGTTCCCTTCGGTTAGGATATATAACGTTATAGACGTATATAATGCCCCACCGAGAAGTACGGGCAGACACGACCGGGATTTTGTAAAACATTACCAGCGAGGGTCTAGATGGGTTAGGTTAGGTTATATTACGATATGGACGTATATAATGTGCCCACCGAGAAGTAGGGGCCGACCCGCCAGGAATGTTGGAAAATACTACATCCGAGATGTTAGGTTCCCTTAGGTTAGGATATATAACGATATAGACGTATATAATGTCCACACCGAGAAGTACGGGCCGACACGACCGGGATTTTGTAAAACATTACCAGCGACGGTCTAGATGGGTTAGGTTAGATTATATTACGATATAGACGTATATAATGTGCCCACCGAGAAGTAGGGGCCGACCCGCCAGGAATGTTGGAAAATACTACATCCGGGATGTTAGGTTCCCTTAGGTTAGGATAAATAAATTTATAGACGTATATAATGTACGCACCGAGACGTACGGGAAGACATGAACGGGATTCAGTGAAACATTACCAGCGAGGGTCTAGGTGGGTTAGGTTAGTTTATATTACGTTATAGACGTATATAAAGTTCCCACCGAGAAGTAGGGGCCGACCCGCCAGGAATGTTGGAAAATACTACATCCGACATGTTAGGTTCCCTTAGGTTAGGATATATAACGTTATAGACGTATATAATGTCCCCACCGAGAAGTACGGGCAGACACGACCGGGATTTTGTAAAACATTACCAGCGAGGGTCTACATGGATTAGGTTAGGTTATATTACGATATAGACGTATATAATGTGCCCACCGAGATGTAGGGCCTGGCCCGCCAGGAACGTTGGAAAATAATACATGCGAGATGTTAGGTTCCCTTAGGTTAGGATATATAACGTTATAGGCGTATATAATGTCCACACCGAGAAGTACGGGCCGACACGACCGGGATTTTGTAAAACATTACCAGCGAGGGTCTAGATGGGTTAGGTTAGGTTATATTGCGATATAGACGTATATAATGTGCCCATCGAGAAGTAGGGGCCGACCCGCCAGGAATGTTGGAAAATACTACATCCGACATGTTAGGTTCCCTTAGGTTAGGATATATAACGTTATAGACGTATATAATGTCCCCACCGAGAAGTACGGGCCGACACGACCGGGATTTTGTAAAACATTACCAGCGACGGTCTAGATGGGTTAGGTTAGGTTATATTACGATATAGACGTATATAATGTGCCCACCGAGAATTAGGGGCCGTCCCGCCAGGAATGTTGGAAAATACTACATCCGAGATGTTAGGTTCCCTTAGGTTAGGATATATAACGTTATAGACGTATATTATGTCCCCACGGCAAAGTACGGGACGACACGACAGGAATTTTGTAAAACATTACCAGCGGGAGTCTAGATGGGTTAGGTTAGGATATATTACGATATGGACGTATATAAAGTTCCCACCGAGAAGTAGGGGCCGACCCGCCAGGAATGTTGGAAAATACTACATCCGACATGTTAGGTTCCCTTAGGTTAGGATATATAACGTTATAGACGTATATAATGTCCCCACCGAGAAGTACGGGCAGACACGACCGGGATTTTGTAAAACATTACCAGCGAGGGTCTACATGGATTAGGTTAGGTTATATTACGATATAGACGTATATAATGTGCCCACCGAGATGTAGGGCCTGGCCCGCCAGGAACGTTGGAAAATAATACATGCGAGATGTTAGGTTCCCTTAGGTTAGGATATATAACGTTATAGACGTATATAATGTCCACACCGAGAAGTACGGGCCGACACGACCGGGATTTTGTAAAACATTACCAGCGAGGGTCTAGATGGGTTTGGTTAGGTTATATTGCGATATAGACGTATATAATGTGCCCATCGAGAAGTAGGGGCCGACCCGCCAGGAATGTTGGAAAATACTACATCCGACATGTTAGGTTCCCTTAGGTTAGGATATATAACGTTATAGACGTATATAATGTCCCCACCGAGAAGTACGGGCCGACACGACCGGGATTTTGTAAAACATTACCAGCGACGGTCTAGATGGATTAGGTTAGGTTATATTACGATATAGACGTATATAATGTGTCCACCGAGAAGTGGGGGCCGACCCGCCAGGAATGTTGGAAAATACTACATCCGAGAAGTTAGGTTCCCTTAGGTTAGGATATATAACGTTATAGACGTATATAATGTCCCCACCGAGAAGTACGGGCCGACCCGCCAGGAATGTTGGAAAATACTACATCCGAGAAGTTAGGTTCCCTTAGGTTAGTATATAGAAGTTTATAGACGTATATAATGTACGCACCGAGACGTACGGGAAGACATGAACGGGATTCTGTGAAACATTTCCAGCGAGGGTCTAGGTGGGTTAGGTTAGGTTATATTACGATATGGACGTATATAATGTGCCCACCGAGAAGTAGGGGCTGGCCCGCCAAGAATGTTGGAAAATACTACATCCGAGATGTTAGGTTCCCTTAGGTTAGGATATATAACGTTATAGACGTATATAATGTCCCCACGGCAATGTACATGCCGACACGACCGGAATTTTGTTAAACATTACCAGCGAGGGTCTAGATACGTTAGGTTAGGTTATATTACGATGTGGAAGTATATAATGTGCCCACCGAGAAGTAGGGCCTGGCCCGCCAGGAACGTTGGAAAATAATACATGCGAGATGTTAGGTTCCCTTAGGTTAGGATATATAACGTTATAGACGTATATAATGTCCCCACCGAGAAGTACGGGCAGCCACGACCGGGATTTTGTAAAACATTACCAGCGAGGGTCTACATGGAGTAGGTTAGGTTATATTACGATATAGACGTATATAATGTGCCCACCGAGAAGTAGGGGCCGACCCGCCAGGAATGTTGGAAAATACTACATCCGAGAAGTTAGGTTCCCTTAGGTTAGGATATATAACGTTGTAGACGTATATAATGTCCCCACCGAGAAGTACGGGCAGACACGACAGGGATTTTGTAAAACATTACCTGCGAGGGTCTAGATGGGTTAGGTTAGGTTATATTACGATATAGACGTATATAATGTGCCCACCGAGAAGTAGGGCCTGGCCCGCCAGGAACGTTGGAAAATAATACATGCGAGAGGTTAGGTTCCCTTAGGTTAGGATATATAACGTTATAGACGTATATAATGTCCCCACCGAGAAGTACGGGCAGACACGACCAGGATTTTGTAAAACATTACCAGCGAGGGTCTACATGGATTAGGTTAGGTTATATTACGATATAGACGTATATAATGTGCCCACCGAGAAGTAGGGCCTGGCCCGCCAGGAACGTTGGAAAATAATACATGCGAGATGTTAGGTTCCCTTAGGTTAGGATATATAACGTTATAGACGTATATAATGTCCACACCGAGAAGTACGGGCCGACACGACCGGGATTTTGTAAAACATTACCAGCGAGGGTCTAGATGGGTTAGGTTAGGTTATATTGCGATATAGACGTATATAATGTGCCCATCGAGAAGTAGGGGCCGACCCGCCAGGAATGTTGGAAAATACTACATCCGACATGTTAGGTTCCCTTAGGTTAGGATATATAACGTTATAGACGTATATAATGCCCCACCGAGAAGTACGGGCAGACACGACCGGGATTTTGTAAAACATTACCAGCGAGGGTCTAGATGGGTTAGGTTAGGTTATATTACGATATGGACGTATATAATGTGCCCACCGAGAAGTAGGGGCCGACCCGCCAGGAATGTTGGAAAATACTACATCCGAGATGTTAGGTTCCCTTAGGTTAGGATATATAACGATATAGACGTATATAATGTCCACACCGAGAAGTACGGGCCGACACGACCGGGATTTTGTAAAACATTACCAGCGACGGTCTAGATGGGTTAGGTTAGATTATATTACGATATAGACGTATATAATGTGCCCACCGAGAAGTAGGGGCCGACCCGCCAGGAATGTTGGAAAATACTACATCCGGGATGTTAGGTTCCCTTAGGTTAGGATAAATAAATTTATAGACGTATATAATGTACGCACCGAGACGTACGGGAAGACATGAACGGGATTCAGTGAAACATTACCAGCGAGGGTCTAGGTGGGTTAGGTTAGTTTATATTACGTTATAGACGTATATAAAGTTCCCACCGAGAAGTAGGGGCCGACCCGCCAGGAATGTTGGAAAATACTACATCCGACATGTTAGGTTCCCTTAGGTTAGGATATATAACGTTATAGACGTATATAATGTCCCCACCGAGAAGTACGGGCAGACACGACCGGGATTTTGTAAAACATTACCAGCGAGGGTCTACATGGATTAGGTTAGGTTATATTACGATATAGACGTATATAATGTGCCCACCGAGATGTAGGGCCTGGCCCGCCAGGAACGTTGGAAAATAATACATGCGAGATGTTAGGTTCCCTTAGGTTAGGATATATAACGTTATAGACGTATATAATGTCCACACCGAGAAGTACGGGCCGACACGACCGGGATTTTGTAAAACATTACCAGCGAGGGTCTAGATGGGTTAGGTTAGGTTATATTGCGATATAGACGTATATAATGTGCCCATCGAGAAGTAGGGGCCGACCCGCCAGGAATGTTGGAAAATACTACATCCGACATGTTAGGTTCCCTTAGGTTAGGATATATAACGTTATAGACGTATATAATGTCCCCACCGAGAAGTACGGGCCGACACGACCGGGATTTTGTAAAACATTACCAGCGACGGTCTAGATGGGTTAGGTTAGGTTATATTACGATATAGACGTATATAATGTGCCCACCGAGAATTAGGGGCCGTCCCGCCAGGAATGTTGGAAAATACTACATCCGAGATGTTAGGTTCCCTTAGGTTAGGATATATAACGTTATAGACGTATATTATGTCCCCACGGCAAAGTACGGGACGACACTACAGGAATTTTGTAAAACATTACCAGCGGGGGTCTAGATGGGTTAGGTTAGGATATATTACGATATGGACGTATATAAAGTTCCCACCGAGAAGTAGGGGCCGACCCGCCAGGAATGTTGGAAAATACTACATCCGACATGTTAGGTTCCCTTAGGTTAGGATATATAACGTTATAGACGTATATAATGTCCCCACCGAGAAGTACGGGCAGACACGACCGGGATTTTGTAAAACATTACCAGCGAGGGTCTACATGGATTAGGTTAGGTTATATTACGATATAGACGTATATAATGTGCCCACCGAGATGTAGGGCCTGGCCCGCCAGGAACGTTGGAAAATAATACATGCGAGATGTTAGGTTCCCTTAGGTTAGGATATATAACGTTATAGACGTATATAATGTCCACACCGAGAAGTACGGGCCGACACGACCGGGATTTTGTAAAACATTACCAGCGAGGGTCTAGATGGGTTAGGTTAGGTTATATTGCGATATAGACGTATATAATGTGCCCATCGAGAAGTAGGGGCCGACCCGCCAGGAATGTTGGAAAATACTACATCCGACATGTTAGGTTCCCTTAGGTTAGGATATATAACGTTATAGACGTATATAATGTCCCCACCGAGAAGTACGGGCCGACACGACCGGGATTTTGTAAAACATTACCAGCGACGGTCTAGATGGGTTAGGTTAGGTTATATTACGATATAGACGTATATAATGTGCCCACCGAGAATTAGGGGCCGTCCCGCCAGGAATGTTGGAAAATACTACATCCGAGATGTTAGGTTCCCTTAGGTTAGGATATATAACGTTATAGACGTATATTATGTCCCCACGGCAAAGTACGGGACGACACGACAGGAATTTTGTAAAACATTACCAGCGGGGGTCTAGATGGGTTAGGTTAGGATATATTACGATATGGACGTATATAAAGTTCCCACCGAGAAGTAGGGGCCGACCCGCCAGGAATGTTGGAAAATACTACATCCGACATGTTAGGTTCCCTTAGGTTAGGATATATAACGTTATAGACGTATATAATGTCCCCACCGAGAAGTACGGGCAGACACGACCGGGATTTTGTAAAACATTACCAGCGAGGGTCTACATGGATTAGGTTAGGTTATATTACGATATAGACGTATATAATGTGCCCACCGAGATGTAGGGCCTGGCCCGCCAGGAACGTTGGAAAATAATACATGCGAGATGTTAGGTTCCCTTAGGTTAGGATATATAACGTTATAGACGTATATAATGTCCACACCGAGAAGTACGGGCCGACACGACCGGGATTTTGTAAAACATTACCAGCGAGGGTCTAGATGGGTTAGGTTAGGTTATATTGCGATATAGACGTATATAATGTGCCCATCGAGAAGTAGGGGCCGACCCGGCAGGAATGTTGGGAAATACTACATCCGACATTTTAGGTTCCCTTAGGTTAGGATATATAACGTTATAGACGTATATAATGTCCCCACCGAGAAGTACGGGCCGACCCGCCAGGAATGTTGGAAAATACTACATCCGAGAAGTTAGGTTCCCTTAGGTTAGTATATATAAGTTTATAGACGTATATAATGTACGCACCGAGACGTACGGGAAGACATGAACGGGATTCTGTGAAACATTACCAGCGAGGGTCTAGGTGGGTTAGGTTAGGTTATATTACGATATGGACGTATATAATGTGCCCACCGAGAAGTAGGGGCTGGCCCGCCAGGAATGGCGGAAAATACTACATCCGAGATGTTAGGTTCCCTTAGGTTAGGATATATAACGTTATAGACGTATATAATGTCCCCACGGCAATTTACATGCCGACACGACCGGAATTTTGTTAAACACTACCAGCGAGGGTCTAGATAGGTTAGGTTAGGTTATATTACGATATGGAAGTATATAATGTGCCCACCGAGAAGTAGGGCCTGGCCCGCCAGGAACGTTGGAAAATAATACATGCGATATGTTAGGTTCCCTTAGGTTAGGATATATAACGTTATAGACGTATATAATGTCCACGCCGAGAAGTACGGGCCGACACGACCGGGATTTTGTAAAGCATTACCAGCAGGGGTCTAGATGGGTTAGGTTAGGTTATATTGCGATATAGACATATATAATGTGCCCACCGAGAAGTAGGGCCTGGCCCGCCAGGAACGTTGGAAAATAATACATGCGAGATGTTAGGTTCCCTTAGGTTAGGATATATAACGTTATAGACGTATATAATGTCCCCACCGAGAAGTACGGGCAGCCACGACCGGGATTTTGTAAAACATTACCAGCGAGGGTCTACATGGAGTAGGTTAGGTTATATTACGATATAGACGTATATAATGTGCCCACCGAGAAGTAGGGGCCGACCCGCCAGGAATGTTGGAAAATACTACATCCGAGAAGTTAGGTTCCCTTAGGTTAGGATATATAACGTTGTAGACGTATATAATGTCCCCACCGAGAAGTACGGGCAGACACGACAGGGATTTTGTAAAACATTACCTGCGAGGGTCTAGATGGGTTAGGTTAGGTTATATTACGATATAGACGTATATAATGTGCCCACCGAGAAGTAGGGCCTGGCCCGCCAGGAACGTTGGAAAATAATACATGCGAGATGTTAGGTTCCCTTAGGTCAGGATATATAACGTTATAGACGTATATAATGTCCCCACCGAGAAGTACGGGCAGACACGACCGGGATTTTGTAAAACATTACCAGCGAGGGTCTACATGGATTAGGTTAGGTTATATTACGATATAGACGTATATAATGTGCCCACCGAGAAGTAGAGCCTGGCCCGCCAGGAACGTTGGAAAATAATACATGCGAGATGTTAGGTTCCCTTAGGTTAGGATATACAACGTTATAGACGTATATAATGTCCACACCGAGAAGTACGGGCCGACACGACCGGGATTTTGTAAAACATTACCAGCGAGGGTCTAGATGGGTTAGGTTAGGTTATATTGCGATATAGACGTATATAATGTGCCCATCGAGAAGTAGGGGCCGACCCGCCAGGAATGTTGGAAAATACTACATCCGACATGTTAGGTTCCCTTAGGTTAGGATATATAACGTTATAGACGTATATAATGCCCCACCGAGAAGTACGGGCAGACACGACCGAAATTTTGTAAAACATTACCAGCGAGGGTCTAGATGGGTTAGGTTAGATTATATTACGATATGGACGTATATAATGTGCCCACCGAGAAGTAGGGGCCGGCCCGCCAGGAATGTTGGAAAATACTACATCCGAGATGTTAGGTTCCCTTAGGTTAGGATATATAACGATATAGACGTATATAATGTCCACACCGAGAAGTACGGGCCGACACGACCGGGATTTTGTAAAACATTACCAGCGACGGTCTAGATGGGTTAGGTTAGATTATATTACGATATAGACGTATATAATGTGCCCACCGAGAAGTAGGGGCCGACCCGCCAGGAATGTTGGGAAATACTACATCCGGGATGTTAGGTTCCCTTAGGTTAGGATAAATAAATTTATAGACGTATATAATGTACGCACCGAGACGTACGGGAAGACATGAACGGGATTCAGTGAAACATTACCAGCGAGGGTCTACGTGGGTTAGGTTAGGTTATATTACGTTATAGACGTATATAAAGTTCCCACCGAGACGTAGGGGCCGACCCGCCAGGAATGTTGGAAAATACTACATCCGACATGTTAGGTTCCCTTAGGTTAGGATATATAACGTTATAGACGTATATAATGTCCCCACCGAGAAGTACGGGCAGACACGACCGGGATTTTGTAAAACATTACCAGCGAGGGTCTACATGGATTAGGTTAGGTTATATTACGATATAGACGTATATAATGTGCCCACCGAGATGTAGGGCCTGGCCCGCCAGGAACGTTGGAAAATAATACATGCGAGATGTTAGGTTCCCTTAGGTTAGGATATATAACGTTATAGACGTATATAATGTCCACACCGAGAAGTACGGGCCGACACGACCGGGATTTTGTAAAACATTACCAGCGAGGGTCTAGATGGGTTAGGTTAGGTTATATTGCGATATAGACGTATATAATGTGCCCATCGAGAAGTAGGGGCCGACCCGGCAGGAATGTTGGAAAATACTACATCCGACATGTTAGGTTCCCTTAGGTTAGGATATATAACGTTATAGATGTATATAAAGTCCCCACCGAGAAGTACGGGCAGACACGACCGGGATTTTGTAAAACATTACCAGCGAGGGTCTACATGGATTATGTTAGGTTATATTACGATATGGACGTATATAATGTGCCCACCGAGAAGTAGCGGCTGGCCCGCCAGGAACGTTGGAAAATAATACATGCGAGATGTTAGGTTCCCTTAGGTTAGGATATGTAACGTTATAGACGTATATAATGTCCCCACCGAGAAGTACGGGCCGACACGATCGGAATTTTGTAAAACATTACCAGCGAGGGTCTAGATGGGTTAGGTTAGATTATATTACGATATGGACGTATATAATGTGCCCACCGAGAAGTAGGGGCCGGCCCGCCAGGAATGTTGGAAAATACTACATCCGAGATGTTAGGTTCCCTTAGGTTAGGATATATAACGATATAGACGTATATAATGTCCCCACCGAGAAGTACGGGTCGACACGACAGGGATTTTGTAAAACATTACCAGCGAGGGTCTACATGGATTAGGTTAGGTTATATTACGATATAGACGTATATAATGTGCCCACCGAGAAGTAGAGCCTGGCCCGCCAGGAACGTTGGAAAATAATACATGCGAGATGTTAGGTTCCCTTAGGTTAGGATATACAGCGTTATAGACGTATATAATGTCCACACCGAGAAGTACGGGCCGACACGACCGGGATTTTGTAAAACATTACCAGCGAGGGTCTAGATGGGTTAGGTTAGGTTATATTGCGATATAGACGTATATAATGTGCCCATCGAGAAGTAGGGGCCGACCCGCCAGGAATGTTGGAAAATACTACATCCGACATGTTAGGTTCCCTTAGGTTAGGATATATAACGTTATAGACGTATATAATGCCCCACCGAGAAGTACGGGCAGACACGACCGGGATTTTGTAAAACATTACCAGCGAGGGTCTAGATGGCTTAGGTTAGGTTATATTACGATATGGACGTACATAATGTGCCCACAGAGAAGTAGGGGCTGGCCCGCCAGGAACGTTGGAAAATAATACATGCGAGATGTTAGGTTCCCTTAGGTTAGGATATATAACGTTATAGACGTATATAATGTCCCCACCGAGAAGTACGGGCCGACACGACCGGAATTTTGTGAAACATTACCAGCGACGGTCTAGATGGGTTAGGTTAGATTATATTACGATATGGACGTATATAATGTGCCCACCGAGAAGTAGGGGCCGGCCCGCCAGGAATGTTGGAAAATACTACATCCGAGATGTTAGGTTCCCTTAGGTTAGGATATATAACGATATAGACGTATATAATGTCCACACCGAGAAGTACGGGCCGACACGACCGGGATTTTGTAAAACATTACCAGCGACGGTCTAGATGGGTTAGGTTAGATTATATTACGATATAGACGTATATAATGTGCCCACCGAGAAGTAGGGGCCGACCCGCCAGGAATGTTGGAAAATACTACATCCGGGATGTTAGGTTCCCTTAGGTTAGGATAAATAAATTTATAGACGTATATAATGTACGCACCGTGACGTACGGGAAGACATGAACGGGATTCAGTGAAACATTACCAGCGAGGGTCTAGGTGGGTTAGGTTAGGTTATATTACGTTATAGACGTATATAAAGTTCCCACCGAGAAGTAGGGGCCGACCCGCCAGGAATGTTGGAAAATACTACATCCGACATGTTAGGTTCCCTTAGGTTAGGATATATAACGTTATAGACGTATATAATGTCCCCACCGAGAAGTACGGGCAGACACGACCGGGATTTTGTAAAACATTACCAGCGAGGGTCTACATGGATTAGGTTAGGTTATATTACGATATAGACGTATATAATGTGCCCACCGAGATGTAGGGCCTGGCCCGCCAGGAACGTTGGAAAATAATACATGCGAGATGTTAGGTTCCCTTAGGTTAGGATATATAACGTTATAGACGTATATAATGTCCACACCGAGAAGTACGGGCCGACACGACCGGGATTGTGTAAAACATTACCAGCGAGGGTCTAGATGGGTTAGGTTAGGTTATATTGCGATATAGACGTATATAATGTGCCCATCGAGAAGTAGGGGCCGACCCGGCAGGAATGTTGGAAAATACTACATCCGACATGTTAGGTTCCCTTAGGTTAGGATATATAACGTTATAGACGTATATAATGTCCCCACCGAGAAGTACGGGCCGACCCGCCAGGAAAGTTGGAAAATACTACATCCGAGAAGTTAGGTTTCCTTAGGTTAGTATATATAAGTTTATAGACGTATATAATGTACGCACCGAGACGTACGGGAAGACATGAACGGGATTCTGTGAAACATTACCAGCGAGGGTCTAGGTGGGTTAGGTTAGGTTATATTACGATATGGACGTATATAATGTGCCCACCGAGAAGTAGGGGCTGGCCCGCCAGGAATGTCGGAAAATACTACATCCGAGATGTTAGGTTCCCTTAGGTTAGGATATATAACGTTATAGACGTATATAATGTCCCCACGGCAATGTACATGCCGACACGACCGGAATTTTGTTAAACATTAGCAGAGAGGGTCTAGATAGGTTAGGTTACGTTATATTACGATATGGAAGTATATAATGTGCCCACCGAGGAGTAGGGCCTGGCCCGCCAGGAACGTTGGAAAATAATACATGCGAGATGTTAGGTTCCCTTAGGTTAGGATATATAGCGTTATAGACGTATATAATGTCCCCACCGAGAAGTACGGGCAGACACGACCGGGATTTTGTAAAACATTACCAGCGAGGGTCTAGATAGATTAGGTTAGGTTATATTACGATATAGACGTATATAATGTGCCCACCGAGAAGTAGGGGCCGACCCGCCAGGAATGTTGGAAAATACTACATCCGAGAAGTTAGGTTCCCTTAGGTTAGGATATATAACGTTATAGACGTATATAATGTCCCCACCGAGAAGTACGGGTCGACACGACCGGGATTTTGTAAAACATTACCAGCGACGGTCTAGATGGGTTAGGTTAGATTATATTACGATATAGACGTATATAATGTGCCCACCGAGAAGTAGGGCCTGGCCCGCCAGGAACGTTGGAAAATAATACATGCGAGATGTTAGGTTCCCTTAGGTTAGGATATATAACGTTATAGACGTATATAATGTCCACGCCGAGAAGTACGGGCCGACACGACCGGGATTTTGTAAAACATTACCAGCAGGGGTCTAGATGGGTTAGGTTAGGTTATATTGCGATATAGACATATATAATGTGCCCATCGAGAAGTAGGGGCCGACCCGCCAGGAATGTTGGAAAATACTACATCCGACATGTTATGTTCCCTTAGGTTAGGATATATAACGTTATAGACGTATATAATGTCCCCACCGAGAAGTACGGGCAGACACGACCGGGATTTTGTAAAACATTACCAGCGAGGGTCTACATGGATTAGGTTAGGTTATATTACGATATAGACGTATATAATGTGCCCACCGAGAAGTAGAGCCTGGCCCGCCAGGAACGTTGGAAAATAATACATGCGAGATGTTAGGTTCCCTTAGGTTAGGATATACAACGTTATAGACGTATATAATGTCCACACCGAGAAGTACGGGCCGACACGACCGGGATTTTGTAAAACATTACCAGCGAGGGTCTAGATGGGTTAGGTTAGGTTATATTGCGATATAGACGTATATAATGTGCCCACAGAGAAGTAGGGGCTGGCCCGCCAGGAACGTTGGAAAATAATACATGCGAGATGTTAGGTTCCCTTAGGTTAGGATATATAACGTTATAGACGTATATAATGTCCCCACCGAGAAGTACGGGCCGACACGACCGGAATTTTGTGAAACATTACCAGCGACGGTCTAGATGGGTTAGGTTAGATTATATTACGATATAGACGTATATAATGTGCCCACCGAGAAGTAGGGGCCGACCCGCCAGGAATGTTGGAAAATACTACATCCGGGATGTTAGGTTCCCTTAGGTTAGGATAAATAAATTTATAGACGTATATAATGTACGCACCGAGACGTACGGGGAGACATGAACGGGATTCAGTGAAACATTACCAGCGAGGGTCTAGGTGGGTTAGGTTAGGTTATATTACGTTATAGACGTATATAAAGTTCCCACCGAGAAGTAGGGGCCGACCCGCCAGGAATGTTGGAAAATACTACATCCGACATGTTAGGTTCCCTTAGGTTAGGATATATAACGTTATAGACGTATATAATGTCCCCACCGAGAAGTACGGGCAGACACGACCGGGATTTTGTAAAACATTACCAGCGAGGGTCTACATGGATTAGGTTAGGTTATATTACGATATAGACGTATATAATGTGCCCACCGAGATGTAGGGCCTGGCCCGCCAGGAACGTTGGAAAATAATACATGCGAGATGTTAGGTTCCCTTAGGTTAGGATATATAACGTTATAGACGTATATAATGTCCACACCGAGAAGTACGGGCCGACACGACCGGGATTGTGTAAAACATTACCAGCGAGGGTCTAGATGGGTTAGGTTAGGTTATATTGCGATATAGACGTATATAATGTGCCCATCGAGAAGTAGGGGCCGACCCGGCAGGAATGTTGGAAAATACTACATCCGACATGTTAGGTTCCCTTAGGTTAGGATATATAACGTTATAGACGTATATAATGTCCCCACCGAGAAGTACGGGCCGACCCGCCAGGAAAGTTGGAAAATACTACATCCGAGAAGTTAGGTTTCCTTAGGTTAGTATATATAAGTTTATAGACGTATATAATGTACGCACCGAGACATACGGGAAGACATGAACGGGATTCTGTGAAACATTACCAGCGAGGGTCTAGGTGGGTTAGGTTAGGTTATATTACGATATGGACGTATATAATGTGCCCACCGAGAAGTAGGGGCTGGCCCGCCAGGAATGTCGGAAAATACTACATCCGAGATGTTAGGTTCCCTTAGGTTAGGATATATAACGTTATAGACGTATATAATGTCCCCACGGCAATGTACATGCCGACACGACCGGAATTTTGTTAAACATTAGCAGAGAGGGTCTAGATAGGTTAGGTTACGTTATATTACGATATGGAAGTATATAATGTGCCCACCGAGGAGTAGGGCCTGGCCCGCCAGGAACGTTGGAAAATAATACATGCGAGATGTTAGGTTCCCTTAGGTTAGGATATATAGCGTTATAGACGTATATAATGTCCCCACCGAGAAGTACGGGCAGACACGACCGGGATTTTGTAAAACATTACCAGCGAGGGTCTAGATAGATTAGGTTAGGTTATATTACGATATAGACGTATATAATGTGCCCACCGAGAAGTAGGGGCCGACCCGCCAGGAATGTTGGAAAATACTACATCCGAGAAGTTAGGTTCCCTTAGGTTAGGATATATAACGTTATAGACGTATATAATGTCCCCACCGAGAAGTACGGGTCGACACGACCGGGATTTTGTAAAACATTACCAGCGACGGTCTAGATGGGTTAGGTTAGATTATATTACGATATAGACGTATATAATGTGCCCACCGAGAAGTAGGGCCTGGCCCGCCAGGAACGTTGGAAAATAATACATGCGAGATGTTAGGTTCCCTTAGGTTAGGATATATAACGTTATAGACGTATATAATGTCCACGCCGAGAAGTACGGGCCGACACGACCGGGATTTTGTAAAACATTACCAGCAGGGGTCTAGATGGGTTAGGTTAGGTTATATTGCGATATAGACATATATAATGTGCCCATCGAGAAGTAGGGGCCGACCCGCCAGGAATGTTGGAAAATACTACATCCGACATGTTATGTTCCCTTAGGTTAGGATATATAACGTTATAGACGTATATAATGTCCCCACCGAGAAGTACGGGCAGACACGACCGGGATTTTGTAAAACATTACCAGCGAGGGTCTACATGGATTAGGTTAGGTTATATTACGATATAGACGTATATAATGTGCCCACCGAGAAGTAGAGCCTGGCCCGCCAGGAACGTTGGAAAATAATACATGCGAGATGTTAGGTTCCCTTAGGTTAGGATATACAACGTTATAGACGTATATAATGTCCACACCGAGAATTACGGGCCGACACGACCGGGATTTTGTAAAACATTACCAGCGAGGGTCTAGATGGGTTAGGTTAGGTTATATTGCGATATAGACGTATATAATGTGCCCACAGAGAAGTAGGGGCTGGCCCGCCAGGAACGTTGGAAAATAATACATGCGAGATGTTAGGTTCCCTTAGGTTAGGATATATAACGTTATAGACGTATATAATGTCCCCACCGAGAAGTACGGGCCGACACGACCGGAATTTTGTAAAACATTACCAGCGAGGGTCTAGATGGGTTAGGTTAGATTATATTACGATATGGACGTATATAATGTGCCCACCGAGAAGTAGGGGCCGGCCCGCCAGGAATGTTGGAAAATACTACATCCGAGATGTTAGGTTCCCTTAGGTTAGGATATATAACGTTATAGACGTATATAATGTCCCCACCGAGAAGTACGGGCAGACACGACCGGGATTTTGTAAAACATTACCAGCGAGGGTCTACATGGATTAGGTTAGGTTATATTACGATATAGACGTATATAATGTGCCCACCGAGATGTAGGGCCTGGCCCGCCAGGAACGTTGGAAAATAATACATGCGAGATGTTAGGTTCCCTTAAGTTAGGATATATAACGTTACAGACGTATATAATGTCCACACCGAGAAGTACGGGCCGACACGACCGGGATTTTGTAAAACATTACCAGCGAGGGTCTAGATGGGTTAGGTTAGGTTATATTGCGATATAGACGTATATAATGTGCCCATCGAGAAGTAAGGGCCGACCCGGCAGGAATGTTGGAAAATACTACATCCGACATGTTAGGTTCCCTTAGGTTAGGATATATAACGTTATAGACGTATATAATGTCCCCACCGAGAAGTACGGGCAGACACGACCGGGATTTTGTAAAACATCACCAGCGAGGGTCTAGATGGGTTAGGTTAGGTTATATTACGATATAGACGTATATAATGTGTCCACCGAGAAGTGGGGGCCGACCCGCCAGGAATGTTGGGAAATACTACATCCGAGATGTTAGGTTCCCTTAGGTTAGGATATATAACGTTATAGACGTATATAATGTCCCCACCGAGAAGTACGGGCCGACCCGCCAGGAATGTTGGAAAATACTACATCCGAGAAGTTAGGTTCCCTTAGGTTAGTATATATAAGTTTATAGACGTATATAATGTACGCACCGAGACGTACGGGAAGACATGAACGGGATTCTGTGAAACATTACCAGCGAGGGTCTAGGTGGGTTAGGTTAGGTTATATTACGATATGGACGTATATAATGTGCCCACCGAGAAGTAGGGGCTGGCCCGCCAAGAATATTGGAAAATACTACATCCGAGATGTTAGGTTCCCTTAGGTTAGGATATATAACGTTATAGACGTATATAATGTCCCCACGGCAATGTACATGCCGACACGACCGGAATTTTGTTAAACATTACCAGCGAGGGTCTAGATAGGTTAGGTTAGGTTATATTACGATATGGAAGTATATAATGTGGCCACCGAGAAGTAGGGCCTAGCCCGCCAGGAACGTTGGAAAATAATACATGCGAGATGTTAGGTTCCCATAGGTTAGGATATATAACGTTATAGACGTATATAATGTCCACAGCGAGAAGTACGGGCCGACACGACGGGGATTTTGTAAAACATTACCAGCGAGGGTCTAGATGGGTTAGGTTAGGTTATATTGCGATATAGACATATATAATGTGCCCATCGAGAAGTAGGGGCCGACCCGCCAGGAATGTTGGAAAATACTACATCCGACATGTTAGGTTCCCTTAGGTTAGGATATATAACGTTATAGACGTATATAATGTCCCCACCGAGAAGTACGGGCAGACACGACCGGGATTTTGTAAAACATTACCAGCGAGGGTCTACATGGATTAGGTTAGGTTATATTACGATATAGACGTATATAATGTGCCCATCGAGAAGTAGGGGCCGACCCGCCAGGAATGTTGGAAAATACTACATCCGACATGTTAGGTTCCCTTAGGTTAGAATATATAACGTTATAGACGTATATAATGTCCCCACCGAGAAGTACGGGCCGACACGACCGGAATTTTGTAAAACATTACCAGCGAGGGTCTAGATGGGTTAGGTTAGATTATATTACGATATGGACGTATATAATGTGCCCACCGAGAAGTAGGGGCCGGCCCGCCAGGAATGTTGGAAAATACTACATCCGAGATGTTAGGTTCCCTTAGGTTAGGATATATAACGATATAGACGTATATAATGTCCACACCGAGAAGTACGGGCCGATAAGACCGGGATTTTGTAAAACATTACCAGCGAGGGTCTAGATGGGTTAGGTTAGGTTATATTGCGATATAGACAAATATAATGTGCCCATCGAGAAGTAGGGGCCGACCCGCCAGGAATGTTGGAAAATACTACATCCGACATGTTAGGTTCCCTTAGGTTAGGATATATAACGTTATAGACGTATATAATGTCCCCACCGAGAAGTACGGGTCGACACGACCGGGATTTTGTAAAACGTTACCAGCGACGGTCTAGATGGGTTAGGTTAGGTTATATTACGATATAGACGTATGTAATGTCCTCACCGAGAAGTAGGGGCCGACCCGCCAGGAATGTTGGAAAATACTACATCCGAGATGTAGGGTTCCCTTGGGTTAGGATATATAACGTTATAGACGTATATAATGTCCCCACCGAGAAGTACGGGCAGACACGACCGGGATTTTGTAAAACATCACCAGCGAGGGTCTAGATGGGTTAGGTTAGGTTATATTACGATATAGACGTATATAATGTGTCCACCGAGAAGTGGGGGCCGACCCGCCAGGAATGTTGGGAAATACTACATCCGAGATGTTAGGTTCCCTTAGGTTAGGATATATAACGTTATAGACGTATATAATGTCCCCACCGAGAAGTACGGGCCGACCCGCCAGGAATGTTGGAAAATACTACATCCGAGAAGTTAGGTTCCCTTAGGTTAGTATATATAAGTTTATAGACGTATATAATGTACGCACCGAGACGTACGGGAAGACATGAACGGGATTCTGTGAAACATTACCAGCGAGGGTCTAGGTGGGTTAGGTTAGGTTATATTACGATATGGACGTATATAATGTGCCCACCGAGAAGTAGGGGCTGGCCCGCCAAGAATGTTGGAAAATACTACATCCGAGATGTTAGGTTCCCTTAGGTTAGGATATATAACGTTATAGACGTATATAATGTCCCCACGGCAATGTACATGCCGACACGACCGGAATTTTGTTAAACATTACCAGCGAGGGTCTAGATAGGTTAGGTTAGGTTATATTACGATATGGAAGTATATAATGTGGCCACCGAGAAGTAGGGCCTAGCCCGCCAGGAACGTTGGAAAATAATACATGCGAGATGTTAGGTTCCCATAGGTTAGGATATATAACGTTATAGACGTATATAATGTCCACAGCGAGAAGTACGGGCCGACACGACGGGGATTTTGTAAAACATTACCAGCGAGGGTCTAGATGGGTTAGGTTAGGTTATATTGCGATATAGACATATATAATGTGCCCATCGAGAAGTAGGGGCCGACCCGCCAGGAATGTTGGAAAATACTACATCCGACATGTTAGGTTCCCTTAGGTTAGGATATATAACGTTATAGACGTATATAATGTCCCCACCGAGAAGTACGGGCAGACACGACCGGGATTTTGTAAAACATTACCAGCGAGGGTCTACATGGATTAGGTTAGGTTATATTACGATATAGACGTATATAATGTGCCCATCGAGAAGTAGGGGCCGACCCGCCAGGAATGTTGGAAAATACTACATCCGACATGTTAGGTTCCCTTAGGTTAGAATATATAACGTTATAGACGTATATAATGTCCCCACCGAGAAGTACGGGCCGACACGACCGGAATTTTGTAAAACATTACCAGCGAGGGTCTAGATGGGTTAGGTTAGATTATATTACGATATGGACGTATATAATGTGCCCACCGAGAAGTAGGGGCCGGCCCGCCAGGAATGTTGGAAAATACTACATCCGAGATGTTAGGTTCCCTTAGGTTAGGATATATAACGATATAGACGTATATAATGTCCACACCGAGAAGTACGGGCCGATAAGACCGGGATTTTGTAAAACATTACCAGCGACGGTCTAGATGGGTTAGGTTAGATTATATTACGATATGGACGTATATAATGTGCCCACCGAGAAGTAGGGGCCGGCCCGCCAGGAATGTTGGAAAATACTACATCCGAGATGTTAGGTTCCCTTAGGTTAGGATATATAACGATATAGACGTATATAATGTCCACACCGAGAAGTACGGGCCGATAAGACCGGGATTTTGTAAAACATTACCAGCGACGGTCTAGATGGGTTAGGTTAGGTTATATTACTTTATAGACGTATATAATGTACCCACCGAGAAGTAGGGGCCGACCCGCCTGGAATGTTGGAAAATACTACATCCGAGAAGTTAGGTTCCCTTAGGTTAGTATATATAAGTTTATAGACGTATATAATGTCCCCACCGAGAAGTACGGGCAGACACGACCGGGATTTTGTAAAACATCACCAGCGAGTGTCTAGATGGGTTAGGTTAGGTTATATTGCGATATAGACATATATAATGTGCCCATCGAGAAGTAGGGGCCGACCCGCCAGGAATGTTGGAAAATACTACATCCGACATGTTAGGTTCCCTTAGGTTAGGATATATAACGTTATAGACGTATATAATGTCCCCACCGAGAAGTACGGGCAGACACGACCGGGATTTTGTAAAACATTACCAGCGAGGGTCTACATGGATTAGGTTAGGTTATATTACGATATAGACGTATATAATGTGCCCATCGAGAAGTAGGGGCCGACCCGCCAGGAATGTTGGAAAATACTACATCCGACATGTTAGGTTCCCTTAGGTTAGAATATATAACGTTATAGACGTATATAATGTCCCCACCGAGAAGTACGGGCCGACACGACCGGAATTTTGTAAAACATTACCAGCGAGGTTCTAGATGGGTTAGGTTAGATTATATTACGATATGGACGTATATAATGTGCCCACCGAGAAGTAGGGGCCGGCCCGCCAGGAATGTTGGAAAATACTACATCCGAGATGTTAGGTTCCCTTAGGTTAGGATATATAACGATATAGACGTATATAATGTCCACACCGAGAAGTACGGGCCGATAAGACCGGGATTTTGTAAAACATTACCAGCGAGGGTCTAGATGGGTTAGGTTAGGTTATATTGCGATATAGACAAATATAATGTGCCCATCGAGAAGTAGGGGCCGACCCGCCAGGAATGTTGGAAAATACTACATCCGACATGTTAGGTTCCCTTAGGTTAGGATATATAACGTTATAGACGTATATAATGTCCCCACCGAGAAGTACGGGTCGACACGACCGGGATTTTGTAAAACGTTACCAGCGACGGTCTAGATGGGTTAGGTTAGGTTATATTACGATATAGACGTATGTAATGTCCTCACCGAGAAGTAGGGGCCGACCCGCCAGGAATGTTGGAAAATACTACATCCGAGATGTAGGGTTCCCTTGGGTTAGGATATATAACGTTATAGACGTATATAATGTCCCCACCGAGAAGTACGGGCAGACACGACCGGGATTTTGTAAAACATCACCAGCGAGGGTCTAGATGGGTTAGGTTAGGTTATATTACGATATAGACGTATATAATGTGTCCACCGAGAAGTGGGGGCCGACCCGCCAGGAATGTTGGGAAATACTACATCCGAGATGTTAGGTTCCCTTAGGTTAGGATATATAACGTTATAGACGTATATAATGTCCCCACCGAGAAGTACGGGCCGACCCGCCAGGAATGTTGGAAAATACTACATCCGAGAAGTTAGGTTCCCTTAGGTTAGTATATATAAGTTTATAGACGTATATAATGTACGCACCGAGACGTACGGGAAGACATGAACGGGATTCTGTGAAACATTACCAGCGAGGGTCTAGGTGGGTTAGGTTAGGTTATATTACGATATGGACGTATATAATGTGCCCACCGAGAAGTAGGGGCTGGCCCGCCAAGAATGTTGGAAAATACTACATCCGAGATGTTAGGTTCCCTTAGGTTAGGATATATAACGTTATAGACGTATATAATGTCCCCACGGCAATGTACATGCCGACACGACCGGAATTTTGTTAAACATTACCAGCGAGGGTCTAGATAGGTTAGGTTAGGTTATATTACGATATGGAAGTATATAATGTGGCCACCGAGAAGTAGGGCCTAGCCCGCCAGGAACGTTGGAAAATAATACATGCGAGATGTTAGGTTCCCATAGGTTAGGATATATAACGTTATAGACGTATATAATGTCCACAGCGAGAAGTACGGGCCGACACGACGGGGATTTTGTAAAACATTACCAGCGAGGGTCTAGATGGGTTAGGTTAGGTTATATTGCGATATAGACATATATAATGTGCCCATCGAGAAGTAGGGGCCGACCCGCCAGGAATGTTGGAAAATACTACATCCGACATGTTAGGTTCCCTTAGGTTAGGATATATAACGTTATAGACGTATATAATGTCCCCACCGAGAAGTACGGGCAGACACGACCGGGATTTTGTAAAACATTACCAGCGAGGGTCTACATGGATTAGGTTAGGTTATATTACGATATAGACGTATATAATGTGCCCATCGAGAAGTAGGGGCCGACCCGCCAGGAATGTTGGAAAATACTACATCCGACATGTTAGGTTCCCTTAGGTTAGAATATATAACGTTATAGACGTATATAATGTCCCCACCGAGAAGTACGGGCCGACACGACCGGAATTTTGTAAAACATTACCAGCGAGGGTCTAGATGGGTTAGGTTAGATTATATTACGATATGGACGTATATAATGTGCCCACCGAGAAGTAGGGGCCGGCCCGCCAGGAATGTTGGAAAATACTACATCCGAGATGTTAGGTTCCCTTAGGTTAGGATATATAACGATATAGACGTATATAATGTCCACACCGAGAAGTACGGGCCGATAAGACCGGGATTTTGTAAAACATTACCAGCGACGGTCTAAATGGGTTAGGTTAGATTATATTACGATATGGACGTATATAATGTGCCCACCGAGAAGTAGGGGCCGGCCCGCCAGGAATGTTGGAAAATACTACATCCGAGATGTTAGGTTCCCTTAGGTTAGGATATATAACGATATAGACGTATATAATGTCCACACCGAGAAGTACGGGCCGATAAGACCGGGATTTTGTAAAACATTACCAGCGACGGTCTAGATGGGTTAGGTTAGGTTATATTACTTTATAGACGTATATAATGTACCCACCGAGAAGTAGGGGCCGACCCGCCTGGAATGTTGGAAAATACTACATCCGAGAAGTTAGGTTCCCTTAGGTTAGTATATATAAGTTTATAGACGTATATAATGTCCCCACCGAGAAGTACGGGCAGACACGACCGGGATTTTGTAAAACATCACCAGCGAGGGTCTAGATGGGTTAGGTTAGGTTATATTGCGATATAGACATATATAATGTGCCCATCGAGAAGTAGGGGCCGACCCGCCAGGAATGTTGGAAAATACTACATCCGAGATGTTAGGTTCCCTTAGGTTAGGATATATAACGTTATAGACGTATATAATGTCCCCACCGAGAAGTACGGGCAGACACGACCGGGATTTTGTAAAACATTACCAGCGAGGGTCTACATGGATTAGGTTAGGTTATATTACGATATAGACGTATATAATGTGCCCACCGAGTAGTAGGGGCCGTCCCGCCAGGAATGTTGGAAAATACTACATCCGACATGTTAGGTTCCCTTAGGTTAGGATATATAACGTTATAGACGTATATAATGTCCCCACCGAGAAGTACGGGCAGACACGACAGGGATTTTGTAAAACATTACCAGCGAGGGTCTAGATGGGTTAGGTTAGGTTATATTACGATATAGACGTATATAATGTGCCCACCGAGAAGTAGGGCCTGGCCCGCCAGGAACGTTGGAAAATAATACATGCGAGATGTTAGGTTCCCTTAGGTTAGGATATATAACGTTATAGACGTATATAATGTCCACACCGAGAAGTACGGGCCGACACGAACGGGATTTTGTAAAACATTACCAGCGAGGGTCTAGATGGGTTAGGTTAGGTTATATTGCGATATAGACAAATATAATGTGCCCATCGAGAAGTAGGGGCCGACCCGCCAGGAATGTTGGAAAATACTACATCCGACATGTTAGGTTCCCTTAGGTTAGGATATATAACGTTATAGACGTATATAATGTCCCCACCGAGAAGTACGGGTCGACACGACCGGGATTTTGTAAAACATTACCAGCGACGGTCTAGATGGGTTAGGTTAGGTTATATTACGATATAGACGTATATAATGTCCCCACCGAGAAGTAGGGGCCGGCCCGCCAGGAATGTTGGAAAATACTACATCCGAGATGTTAGGTTCCCTTAAGTTAGGATATATAACGTTATAGACGTATATTATGTCCCCACGGCAAAGTACGGGCCGACACGACAGGAATTTTGTAAAACATTACCAGCGGGGGTCTAGATGGGTCAGGTTAGGATATATTACGATATGGACGTATATAATGTGCCCACCGAGAAGTAGGGGCCGACCCGCCAGGAATGTTGGAAAATACTACATCCGAGATGTAGGGTTCCCTTGGGTTAGGATATATAACGTTATAGACGTATATAATGTCCCCACCGAGAAGTACGGGCAGACACGACCGGGATTTTGTAAAACATCACCAGCGAGGGTCTAGATGGGTTAGGTTAGGTTATATTACGATATAGACGTATATAATGTGTCCACCGAGAAGTGGGGGCCGACCCGCCAGGAATGTTGGGAAATACTACATCCGAGATGTTAGGTTCCCTTAGGTTAGGATATATAACGTTATAGACGTATATAATGTCCCCACCGAGAAGTACGGGCCGACCCGCCAGGAATGTTGGAAAATACTACATCCGAGAAGTTAGGTTCCCTTAGGTTAGTATATATAAGTTTATAGACGTATATAATGTACGCACCGAGACGTACGGGAAGACATGAACGGGATTCTGTGAAACATTACCAGCGAGGGTCTAGGTGGGTTAGGTTAGGTTATATTACGATATGGACGTATATAATGTGCCCACCGAGAAGTAGGGGCTGGCCCGCCAAGAATGTTGGAAAATACTACATCCGAGATGTTAGGTTCCCTTAGGTTAGGATATATAACGTTATAGACGTATATAATGTCCCCACGGCAATGTACATGCCGACACGACCGGAATTTTGTTAAACATTACCAGCGAGGGTCTAGATAGGTTAGGTTAGGTTATATTACGATATGGAAGTATATAATGTGGCCACCGAGAAGTAGGGCCTAGCCCGCCAGGAACGTTGGAAAATAATACATGCGAGATGTTAGGTTCCCATAGGTTAGGATATATAACGTTATAGACGTATATAATGTCCACAGCGAGAAGTACGGGCCGACACGACGGGGATTTTGTAAAACATTACCAGCGAGGGTCTAGATGGGTTAGGTTAGGTTATATTGCGATATAGACATATATAATGTGCCCATCGAGAAGTAGGGGCCGACCCGCCAGGAATGTTGGAAAATACTACATCCGACATGTTAGGTTCCCTTAGGTTAGGATATATAACGTTATAGACGTATATAATGTCCCCACCGAGAAGTACGGGCAGACACGACCGGGATTTTGTAAAACATTACCAGCGAGGGTCTACATGGATTAGGTTAGGTTATATTACGATATAGACGTATATAATGTGCCCATCGAGAAGTAGGGGCCGACCCGCCAGGAATGTTGGAAAATACTACATCCGACATGTTAGGTTCCCTTAGGTTAGAATATATAACGTTATAGACGTATATAATGTCCCCACCGAGAAGTACGGGCCGACACGACCGGAATTTTGTAAAACATTACCAGCGAGGGTCTAGATGGGTTAGGTTAGATTATATTACGATATGGACGTATATAATGTGCCCACCGAGAAGTAGGGGCCGGCCCGCCAGGAATGTTGGAAAATACTACATCCGAGATGTTAGGTTCCCTTAGGTTAGGATATATAACGATATAGACGTATATAATGTCCACACCGAGAAGTACGGGCCGATAAGACCGGGATTTTGTAAAACATTACCAGCGAGGGTCTAGATGGGTTAGGTTAGGTTATATTGCGATATAGACAAATATAATGTGCCCATCGAGAAGTAGGGGCCGACCCGCCAGGAATGTTGGAAAATACTACATCCGACATGTTAGGTTCCCTTAGGTTAGGATATATAACGTTATAGACGTATATAATGTCCCCACCGAGAAGTACGGGTCGACACGACCGGGATTTTGTAAAACGTTACCAGCGACGGTCTAGATGGGTTAGGTTAGGTTATATTACGATATAGACGTATGTAATGTCCTCACCGAGAAGTAGGGGCCGACCCGCCAGGAATGTTGGAAAATACTACATCCGAGATGTAGGGTTCCCTTGGGTTAGGATATATAACGTTATAGACGTATATAATGTCCCCACCGAGAAGTACGGGCAGACACGACCGGGATTTTGTAAAACATCACCAGCGAGGGTCTAGATGGGTTAGGTTAGGTTATATTACGATATAGACGTATATAATGTGTCCACCGAGAAGTGGGGGCCGACCCGCCAGGAATGTTGGGAAATACTACATCCGAGATGTTAGGTTCCCTTAGGTTAGGATATATAACGTTATAGACGTATATAATGTCCCCACCGAGAAGTACGGGCCGACCCGCCAGGAATGTTGGAAAATACTACATCCGAGAAGTTAGGTTCCCTTAGGTTAGTATATATAAGTTTATAGACGTATATAATGTACGCACCGAGACGTACGGGAAGACATGAACGGGATTCTGTGAAACATTACCAGCGAGGGTCTAGGTGGGTTAGGTTAGGTTATATTACGATATGGACGTATATAATGTGCCCACCGAGAAGTAGGGGCTGGCCCGCCAAGAATGTTGGAAAATACTACATCCGAGATGTTAGGTTCCCTTAGGTTAGGATATATAACGTTATAGACGTATATAATGTCCCCACGGCAATGTACATGCCGACACGACCGGAATTTTGTTAAACATTACCAGCGAGGGTCTAGATAGGTTAGGTTAGGTTATATTACGATATGGAAGTATATAATGTGGCCACCGAGAAGTAGGGCCTAGCCCGCCAGGAACGTTGGAAAATAATACATGCGAGATGTTAGGTTCCCATAGGTTAGGATATATAACGTTATAGACGTATATAATGTCCACAGCGAGAAGTACGGGCCGACACGACGGGGATTTTGTAAAACATTACCAGCGAGGGTCTAGATGGGTTAGGTTAGGTTATATTGCGATATAGACATATATAATGTGCCCATCGAGAAGTAGGGGCCGACCCGCCAGGAATGTTGGAAAATACTACATCCGACATGTTAGGTTCCCTTAGGTTAGGATATATAACGTTATAGACGTATATAATGTCCCCACCGAGAAGTACGGGCAGACACGACCGGGATTTTGTAAAACATTACCAGCGAGGGTCTACATGGATTAGGTTAGGTTATATTACGATATAGACGTATATAATGTGCCCATCGAGAAGTAGGGGCCGACCCGCCAGGAATGTTGGAAAATACTACATCCGACATGTTAGGTTCCCTTAGGTTAGAATATATAACGTTATAGACGTATATAATGTCCCCACCGAGAAGTACGGGCCGACACGACCGGAATTTTGTAAAACATTACCAGCGAGGGTCTAGATGGGTTAGGTTAGATTATATTACGATATGGACGTATATAATGTGCCCACCGAGAAGTAGGGGCCGGCCCGCCAGGAATGTTGGAAAATACTACATCCGAGATGTTAGGTTCCCTTAGGTTAGGATATATAACGATATAGACGTATATAATGTCCACACCGAGAAGTACGGGCCGATAAGACCGGGATTTTGTAAAACATTACCAGCGACGGTCTAGATGGGTTAGGTTAGATTATATTACGATATGGACGTATATAATGTGCCCACCGAGAAGTAGGGGCCGGCCCGCCAGGAATGTTGGAAAATACTACATCCGAGATGTTAGGTTCCCTTAGGTTAGGATATATAACGATATAGACGTATATAATGTCCACACCGAGAAGTACGGGCCGATAAGACCGGGATTTTGTAAAACATTACCAGCGACGGTCTAGATGGGTTAGGTTAGGTTATATTACTTTATAGACGTATATAATGTACCCACCGAGAAGTAGGGGCCGACCCGCCTGGAATGTTGGAAAATACTACATCCGAGAAGTTAGGTTCCCTTAGGTTAGTATATATAAGTTTATAGACGTATATAATGTCCCCACCGAGAAGTACGGGCAGACACGACCGGGATTTTGTAAAACATCACCAGCGAGGGTCTAGATGGGTTAGGTTAGGTTATATTGCGATATAGACATATATAATGTGCCCATCGAGAAGTAGGGGCCGACCCGCCAGGAATGTTGGAAAATACTACATCCGAGATGTTAGGTTCCCTTAGGTTAGGATATATAACGTTATAGACGTATATAATGTCCCCACCGAGAAGTACGGGCAGACACGACCGGGATTTTGTAAAACATTACCAGCGAGGGTCTACATGGATTAGGTTAGGTTATATTACGATATAGACGTATATAATGTGCCCACCGAGTAGTAGGGGCCGTCCCGCCAGGAATGTTGGAAAATACTACATCCGACATGTTAGGTTCCCTTAGGTTAGGATATATAACGTTATAGACGTATATAATGTCCCCACCGAGAAGTACGGGCAGACACGACAGGGATTTTGTAAAACATTACCAGCGAGGGTCTAGATGGGTTAGGTTAGGTTATATTACGATATAGACGTATATAATGTGCCCACCGAGAAGTAGGGCCTGGCCCGCCAGGAACGTTGGAAAATAATACATGCGAGATGTTAGGTTCCCTTAGGTTAGGATATATAACGTTATAGACGTATATAATGTCCACACCGAGAAGTACGGGCCGACACGAACGGGATTTTGTAAAACATTACCAGCGAGGGTCTAGATGGGTTAGGTTAGGTTATATTGCGATATAGACAAATATAATGTGCCCATCGAGAAGTAGGGGCCGACCCGCCAGGAATGTTGGAAAATACTACATCCGACATGTTAGGTTCCCTTAGGTTAGGATATATAACGTTATAGACGTATATAATGTCCCCACCGAGAAGTACGGGTCGACACGACCGGGATTTTGTAGAACATTACCAGCGACGGTCTAGATGGGTTAGGTTAGGTTATATTACGATATAGACGTATATAATGTCCCCACCGAGAAGTAGGGGCCGGCCCGCCAGGAATGTTGGAAAATACTACATCCGAGATGTTAGGTTCCCTTAAGTTAGGATATATAACGTTATAGACGTATATTATGTCCCCACGGCAAAGTACGGGCCGACACGACAGGAATTTTGTAAAACATTACCAGCGGGGGTCTAGATGGGTCAGGTTAGGATATATTACGATATGGACGTATATAATGTTCCCACCGAGAAGTAGGGGCCGACCCGCCAGGAATGTTGGAAAATACTACATCCGAGATGTAGGGTTCCCTTGGGTTAGGATATATAACGTTATAGACGTATATAATGTCCCCACCGAGAAGTACGGGCAGACACGACCGGGATTTTGTAAAACATCACCAGCGAGGGTCTAGATGGGTTAGGTTAGGTTATATTACGATATAGACGTATATAATGTGTCCACCGAGAAGTGGGGGCCGACCCGCCAGGAATGTTGGGAAATACTACATCCGAGATGTTAGGTTCCCTTAGGTTAGGATATATAACGTTATAGACGTATATAATGTCCCCACCGAGAAGTACGGGCCGACCCGCCAGGAATGTTGGAAAATACTACATCCGAGAAGTTAGGTTCCCTTAGGTTAGTATATATAAGTTTATAGACGTATATAATGTACGCACCGAGACGTACGGGAAGACATGAACGGGATTCTGTGAAACATTACCAGCGAGGGTCTAGGTGGGTTAGGTTAGGTTATATTACGATATGGACGTATATAATGTGCCCACCGAGAAGTAGGGGCTGGCCCGCCAAGAATGTTGGAAAATACTACATCCGAGATGTTAGGTTCCCTTAGGTTAGGATATATAACGTTATAGACGTATATAATGTCCCCACGGCAATGTACATGCCGACACGACCGGAATTTTGTTAAACATTACCAGCGAGGGTCTAGATAGGTTAGGTTAGGTTATATTACGATATGGAAGTATATAATGTGGCCACCGAGAAGTAGGGCCTAGCCCGCCAGGAACGTTGGAAAATAATACATGCGAGATGTTAGGTTCCCATAGGTTAGGATATATAACGTTATAGACGTATATAATGTCCACAGCGAGAAGTACGGGCCGACACGACGGGGATTTTGTAAAACATTACCAGCGAGGGTCTAGATGGGTTAGGTTAGGTTATATTGCGATATAGACATATATAATGTGCCCATCGAGAAGTAGGGGCCGACCCGCCAGGAATGTTGGAAAATACTACATCCGACATGTTAGGTTCCCTTAGGTTAGGATATATAACGTTATAGACGTATATAATGTCCCCACCGAGAAGTACGGGCAGACACGACCGGGATTTTGTAAAACATTACCAGCGAGGGTCTACATGGATTAGGTTAGGTTATATTACGATATAGACGTATATAATGTGCCCATCGAGAAGTAGGGGCCGACCCGCCAGGAATGTTGGAAAATACTACATCCGACATGTTAGGTTCCCTTAGGTTAGAATATATAACGTTATAGACGTATATAATGTCCCCACCGAGAAGTACGGGCCGACACGACCGGAATTTTGTAAAACATTACCAGCGAGGGTCTAGATGGGTTAGGTTAGATTATATTACGATATGGACGTATATAATGTGCCCACCGAGAAGTAGGGGCCGGCCCGCCAGGAATGTTGGAAAATACTACATCCGAGATGTTAGGTTCCCTTAGGTTAGGATATATAACGATATAGACGTATATAATGTCCACACCGAGAAGTACGGGCCGATAAGACCGGGATTTTGTAAAACATTACCAGCGACGGTCTAGATGGGTTAGGTTAGGTTATATTACTTTATAGACGTATATAATGTACCCACCGAGAAGTAGGGGCCGACCCGCCTGGAATGTTGGAAAATACTACATCCGAGAAGTTAGGTTCCCTTAGGTTAGTATATATAAGTTTATAGACGTATATAATGTCCCCACCGAGAAGTACGGGCAGACACGACCGGGATTTTGTAAAACATCACCAGCGAGGGTCTAGATGGGTTAGGTTAGGTTATATTGCGATATAGACATATATAATGTGCCCATCGAGAAGTAGGGGCCGTCCCGCCAGGAATGTTGGAAAATACTACATCCGACATGTTAGGTTCCCTTAGGTTAGGATATATAACGTTATAGACGTATATAATGTCCCCACCGAGAAGTACGGGCAGACACGACAGGGATTTTGTAAAACATTACCAGCGAGGGTCTAGATGGGTTAGGTTAGGTTATATTACGATATAGACGTATATAATGTGCCCACCGAGAAGTAGGGCCTGGCCCGCCAGGAACGTTGGAAAATAATACATGCGAGATGTTAGGTTCCCTTAGGTTAGGATATATAACGTTATAGACGTATATAATGTCCACACCGAGAAGTACGGGCCGACACGAACGGGATTTTGTAAAACATTACCAGCGAGGGTCTAGATGGGTTAGGTTCGGTTATATTGCGATATAGACGTATATAATGTGCCCATCGAGAAGTAGGGGCCGACCCGCCAGGAATGTTGGAAAATACTACATCCGACATGTTAGGTTCCCTTAGGTTAGGATATATAACGTTATAGACGTATATAATGTCTCCACCGAGAAGTACGGGCCGACACGACCGGGATTTTGTAAAACATTACCAGCGACGGTCTAGATGGGTTAGGTTAGGTTATATTACGATATAGACGTATATAATGTGCCCACCGAGAAGTAGGGGCCGACCCGCCAGGAATGTTGGAAAATACTACATCCGGGATGTTAGGTTCCCTTAGGTTAGGATAAATAACGTTATAGACGTATATAATGTCTACACCGAGAAGTACGGGCCGACACGACCGGGATTTTGTAAAACATTACCAGCGAGGGTCTAGATGGGTTAGGTTAGGTTATATTGCGATATAGACATATATAATGTGCCCATCGAGAAGTTGGGGCCGACCCGCCAGGAATGTTGGAAAATACTACATTCGACATGTTAGGTTCCCTTAGGTTAGGATATATAACGTTATAGACGTATATAATGTCCCCACCGAGAAGTACGGGCAGACACGACCGGGATTTTATAAAACATTACCAGCGAGGGTCTACATGGATTAGGTTAGGTTATATTACGATATAGACGTACATAATGTGCCCACCGAGAAGTAGGGGCCGACCCGCGAGGAATGTTGGAAAATACTACATCCGAGAAGTTAGGTTCCCTTAGGTTAGGATATATAACGTTATAGACGTATATAATGTCCCAACCGAGAAGTACGGGCCGACACGACCGGGATTTTGTAAAACATTACCAGCGACGGTCTAGATGGGTTAGGTTAGGTTATATTACGATATAGACGTATATAATGTGCCCACCGAGAAGTAGGGGCCGACCCGCCAGGAATGTTGGAAAATACTACATCCGGGATGTTAGGTTCCCTTAGGTTAGGATAAATAAATTTATAGACGTATATAATGTACGCACCGAGACGTACGGGAAGACATGAACGGGATTCAGTGAAACATTACCAGCGAGGGTCTAGGTGGGTTAGGTTAGGTTATATTACGTTATAGACGTATATAAAGTTCCCACCGAGAAGTAGGGGCCGACCCGCCAGAAATGTTGGAAAATACTACATCCGAGGTGTTAGGTTCCCTTAGGTTAGGATATATAACGTTATAGACGTATATAATGTCCACACCGAGAAGTACGGGCCGACACGACCGGGATTTTGTAAAACATTACCAGCGAGGGTCTAGATGGGTTAGGTTAGGTTATATTGCGATATAGACATATATAATGTGCCCATCGAGAAGTAGGGGCCGACCCGCCAGTAATGTTGGAAAATACTACATCCGACATGTTAGGTTCCCTTAGGTTAGGATATATAACGTTATAGACGTATATAATGTCCCCACCGAGAAGTACGGGCAGACACGACCGGGATTTTGTAAAACATTACCAGCGAGGGTCTACATGGATTAGGTTAGGTTATATTACGATATAGACGTATATAATGTGCCCACCGAGAAGTAGGGGCCGACCCGCCAGGAATGTTGGAAAATACTACATCCGAGAAGTTAGGTTCCCTTAGGTTAGGATATATAACGTTATAGACGTATATAATGTCCCCACCGAGAAGTACGGGCAGACACGACAGGGATTTTGAAAAAAACATTACCAGCGAGGGTCTAGATGGGTTAGGTTAGGTTATATTGCGATATAGACGTATATAATGTGCCCATCGAGAAGTAGGGGCCGACCCGCCAGGAATGTTGGAAAATACTACATCCGACATGTTAGGTTCCCTTAGGTTAGGATATATAACGTTATAGACGTATATAATGTCCCCACCGAGAAGTACGGGCAGACACGACCGTGATTTTGTAAAACATTACCAGCGAGGGTCTAGATGGGTTAGGTTAGGTTATATTACGATATGGACGTATATAATGTGCCCACCGAGAAGTAGGGGCTGGCCCGCCAGGAACGTTGGAAAATAATACATGCGAGATGTTAGGTTCCCTTAGGTTAGGATATATAACGTTATAGACGTATATAATGTCTACACCGAGAAGTACGGGCCGACACGACCGGGATTTTGTAAAACAATACCAGCGAGGGTCTAGATGGGTTAGGTTAGGTTATATTACTTTATAGACGTATATAATGTACCCACCGAGAAGTAGGGGCCGACCCGCCTGGAATGTTGGAAAATACTACATCCGAGAAGTTAGGTTCCCTTAGGTTAGGATAAATAAATTTATAGACGTATATAATGTACGCACCGAGACGTACGGGAAGACATGAACGGGATTCAGTGAAACATTACCAGCGAGGGTCTAGGTGGATTAGGTTAGGTTATATTACGTTATAGACGTATATAAAGTTCCCACCGAGAAGTAGGGGCCGACCCGCCAGGAATGTTGGAAAATACTACATCCGACATGTTAGGTTCCCTTAGGTTAGGATATATAACGTTATAGACGTATATAATGTCTCCACCGAGAAGTACGGGCAGACACGACAGGGATTTTGTAAAACATTACCAGCGAGGGTCTAGATGGGTTAGGTTAGGTTATATTACGATATAGACGTATATAATGTGCCCACCGAGAAGTAGGGCCTGGCCCGCCAGGAACGTTGGAAAATAATACATGCGAGATGTTAGGTTCCCTTAGGTTAGGATATATAACGTTATAGACGTATATAATGTCCACACCGAGAAGTACGGGCCGACACGAACGGGATTTTGTAAAACATTACCAGCGAGGGTCTAGATGGGTTAGGTTCGGTTATATTGCGATATAGACGTATATAATGTGCCCATCGAGAAGTAGGGGCCGACCCGCCAGGAATGTTGGAAAATACTACATCCGACATGTTAGGTTCCCTTAGGTTAGGATATATAACGTTATAGACGTATATAATGTCTCCACCGAGAAGTACGGGCCGACACGACCGGGATTTTGTAAAACATTACCAGCGACGGTCTAGATGGGTTAGGTTAGGTTATATTACGATATAGACGTATATAATGTGCCCACCGAGAAGTAGGGGCCGACCCGCCAGGAATGTTGGAAAATACTACATCCGGGATGTTAGGTTCCCTTAGGTTAGGATAAATAACGTTATAGACGTATATAATGTCTACACCGAGAAGTACGGGCCGACACGACCGGGATTTTGTAAAACATTACCAGCGAGGGTCTAGATGGGTTAGGTTAGGTTATATTGCGATATAGACATATATAATGTGCCCATCGAGAAGTTGGGGCCGACCCGCCAGGAATGTTGGAAAATACTACATTCGACATGTTAGGTTCCCTTAGGTTAGGATATATAACGTTATAGACGTATATAATGTCCCCACCGAGAAGTACGGGCAGACACGACCGGGATTTTATAAAACATTACCAGCGAGGGTCTACATGGATTAGGTTAGGTTATATTACGATATAGACGTACATAATGTGCCCACCGAGAAGTAGGGGCCGACCCGCGAGGAATGTTGGAAAATACTACATCCGAGAAGTTAGGTTCCCTTAGGTTAGGATATATAACGTTATAGACGTATATAATGTCCCAACCGAGAAGTACGGGCCGACACGACCGGGATTTTGTAAAACATTACCAGCGACGGTCTAGATGGGTTAGGTTAGGTTATATTACGATATAGACGTATATAATGTGCCCACCGAGAAGTAGGGGCCGACCCGCCAGGAATGTTGGAAAATACTACATCCGGGATGTTAGGTTCCCTTAGGTTAGGATAAATAAATTTATAGACGTATATAATGTACGCACCGAGACGTACGGGAAGACATGAACGGGATTCAGTGAAACATTACCAGCGAGGGTCTAGGTGGGTTAGGTTAGGTTATATTACGTTATAGACGTATATAAAGTTCCCACCGAGAAGTAGGGGCCGACCCGCCAGAAATGTTGGAAAATACTACATCCGAGGTGTTAGGTTCCCTTAGGTTAGGATATATAACGTTATAGACGTATATAATGTCCACACCGAGAAGTACGGGCCGACACGACCGGGATTTTGTAAAACATTACCAGCGAGGGTCTAGATGGGTTAGGTTAGGTTATATTGCGATATAGACATATATAATGTGCCCATCGAGAAGTAGGGGCCGACCCGCCAGTAATGTTGGAAAATACTACATCCGACATGTTAGGTTCCCTTAGGTTAGGATATATAACGTTATAGACGTATATAATGTCCCCACCGAGAAGTACGGGCAGACACGACCGGGATTTTGTAAAACATTACCAGCGAGGGTCTACATGGATTAGGTTAGGTTATATTACGATATAGACGTATATAATGTGCCCACCGAGAAGTAGGGGCCGACCCGCCAGGAATGTTGGAAAATACTACATCCGAGAAGTTAGGTTCCCTTAGGTTAGGATATATAACGTTATAGACGTATATAATGTCCCCACCGAGAAGTACGGGCAGACACGACAGGGATTTTGAAAAAAACATTACCAGCGAGGGTCTAGATGGGTTAGGTTAGGTTATATTGCGATATAGACGTATATAATGTGCCCATCGAGAAGTAGGGGCCGACCCGCCAGGAATGTTGGAAAATACTACATCCGACATGTTAGGTTCCCTTAGGTTAGGATATATAACGTTATAGACGTATATAATGTCCCCACCGAGAAGTACGGGCAGACACGACCGTGATTTTGTAAAACATTACCAGCGAGGGTCTAGATGGGTTAGGTTAGGTTATATTACGATATGGACGTATATAATGTGCCCACCGAGAAGTAGGGGCTGGCCCGCCAGGAACGTTGGAAAATAATACATGCGAGATGTTAGGTTCCCTTAGGTTAGGATATATAACGTTATAGACGTATATAATGTCTACACCGAGAAGTACGGGCCGACACGACCGGGATTTTGTAAAACAATACCAGCGAGGGTCTAGATGGGTTAGGTTAGGTTATATTACTTTATAGACGTATATAATGTACCCACCGAGAAGTAGGGGCCGACCCGCCTGGAATGTTGGAAAATACTACATCCGAGAAGTTAGGTTCCCTTAGGTTAGGATAAATAAATTTATAGACGTATATAATGTACGCACCGAGACGTACGGGAAGACATGAACGGGATTCAGTGAAACATTACCAGCGAGGGTCTAGGTGGATTAGGTTAGGTTATATTACGTTATAGACGTATATAAAGTTCCCACCGAGAAGTAGGGGCCGACCCGCCAGGAATGTTGGAAAATACTACATCCGACATGTTAGGTTCCCTTAGGTTAGGATATATAACGTTATAGACGTATATAATGTCCCCACCGAGAAGTACGGGCAGACACGACCGGGATTTTGTAAAACATTACCAGCGAGGGTCTAGATGGGTTAGGTTAGGTTATATTGCGATATAGACATATATAATGTGCCCATCGAGAAGTAGGGGCCGAACCGCCAGGAATGTTGGAAAATACTACATCCGACATGTTAGGTTCCCTTAGGTTAGGATATATAACGTTATAGACGTATATAATGTCCCCACCGAGAAGTACGGGCAGACACGACCGGGATTTTGTAAAACATTACCAGCGAGGGTCTACATGGATTAGGTTAGGTTATATTACGATATAGAGGTATATAATGTGCCCACCGAGAAGTAGGGGCCGACCCGCGAGGAAGGTTGGAAAATACTACATCCGAGAAGTTAGGTTCCCTTAGGTTAGGATATATAACGTTATAGACGTATATAATGTCCCCACCGAGAAGTACGGGTCGACACGACCGGGATTTTGTAAAACATTACCAGCGAGGGTCTAGATGGGTTAGGTTAGGATATATTGCGATATAGACAAATATAATGTGCCCATCGAGAAGTAGGGGCCGACCCGCCAGGAATGTTGGAAAATACTACATCCGACATGTTAGGTTCCCTTAGGTTAGGATATATAACGTTATAGACGTATATAATGTCCCCACCGAGAAGTACGGGTCGACACGACCGGGATTTTGTAAAACATTACCAGCGACGGTCTAGATGGGTTAGGTTGGGTTATATTACGATATAGGCGTATATAATGTGCCCACCGAGAAGTAGGGGCCGACCCGCTAGGAATGTTGGAAAATACTACATCCGAGATGTTAGGTTCCCTTAGGTTAGGATATATAACGTTATAGACGTATATAATGTCCCCACGGCAAAGTACGGGCCGACACGACCGGAATTTTGTAAAACATTACCAGCGAGGGTCTAGATGGGTTAGGTTAGATTATATTACGATATGGACGTATATAATGTGCCCACCGAGAAGTAGGGGCTGGCCCGCCAGGAACGTTGGAAAATAATACATGCGAGATATTAGGTTCCCTTAGGTTAGGATATATAACGTTATAGACGTATATAATGTCCACACCGAGATGTACGGGCCGACACGACCGGTATTTTGTAAAACATTACCAGCGAGGGTCTAGATGGGTTAGGTTAGGTTATATTGCGATATAGACATATATAATGTGCCCATCGAGAAGTAGGGGCCGACCCGCTAGGAACGATGGAAAATACTACATCCGACATGTTAGGTTCCCTTAGGTTAGGATAAATATATTTATAGACGTATATAATGTACGCACCGAGACGTACGGGAAGACATGAACGGGATTCAGTGAAACATTACCAGCGAGGGTCTAGGTGGGTTAGGTTAGGTTATATTACGTTATAGACGTATATAAAGTTCCTACCGAGAAGTAGGGGCTGGCCCGCCAGGAACGTTGGAAAATAATACATGCGAGATGTTAGGTTCCCTTAGGTTAGGATATATAACGTTATAGACGTATATAATGTCCACACCGAGAAGTACGGACCGACACGACCGGGATTTTGTAAAACTTTACCAGCGAGGGTCTAGATGGGTTAGGTTAGGTTATATTGCGATATAGACATATATAATGTGCCCATCGAGAAGTAGGGGCCGACCCGCCAGGAATGTTGGAAAATACTACATCCGAGATGTTAGGTTCCCTTAGGTTAGGATATATAACGTTAGCGACGTATATAATGTCCCCACGGCAAAGTACGGGCCGACACGACCGGAATTTTGTAAAACATTACCAGCGAGGGTCTAGATGGGTTAGGTTAGATTATATTACGATATGGACGTATATAATGTGCCCACCGAGAAGTAGGGGCTGGCCCGCCAGGAACGTTGGAAAATAATACATGCGAGATGTTAGGTTCCCTTAGGTTAGGATATATAACGTTATAGACGTATATAATGTCCACACCGAGAAGTACGGGCCGACACGACCGGGATTTTGTAAAACATTACCAGCGAGGGTCTAGATGGGTTAGGTTAGGGTATATTACGATATAGACGTATATAATGTGCCCACCGAGAAGTAGGGGCCGACCCGCCAGGAATGTTGGAAAATACTACATCCGAGATGTTAGGTTCCCTTAGGTTAGGATATATAACGTTATAGACGTATATAATGTCCCCACCGAGAAGTACGGGCAGAAACGACCGGGATTTTGTAAAACATTACCAGCGAGGGTCTAGATGGGTTAGGTTAGGTTATATTACGATATGGACGTATATAATGTGCCCACCGAGAAGTAGGGGCTGGCCCGCCAGGAACGTTGGAAAATAATACATGCGAGATGTTAGGTTCCCTTAGGTTAGGATATATAACGTTATAGACGTATATAACGTCCACACCGAGAAGTACGGGCCGACACGACCGGGATTTTGTAAAACATTACCAGCGAGGGTCTAGATGGGTTAGGTTAGGTTATATTGCGATATAGGCATATATAATGTGCCCATCGAGAAGTAGGGGCCGACCCGCCAGGAATGTTGGAAAATACTACATCCGAGATGTTAGGTTCCCTTAGGTTAGGATATATAACGATATAGACGTATATAATGTCCACACCGAGAAGTACGGGCCGACACGACCGGGATTTTGTAAAACATTACCAGCGACGGTCTAGATGGGTTAGGTTAGGTTATATTACGATATAGACGTATATAATGTGCCCACCGAGAAGTAGGGGCCGACCCGCCAGGAATGTTGGAAAATACTACATCCGGGATGTTAGGTTCCCTTAGGTTAGGATAAATAAATTTATAGACGTATATAATGTACGCACCGAGACGTACGGGAAGACATGAACGGGATTCAGTGAAACATTACCAGCGAGGGTCTAGGTGGGTTAGGTTAGGTTATATTACGTTATAGACGTATATAAAGTTCCCACCGAGAAGTAGGGGCCGACCCGCCAGAAATGTTGGAAAATACTACATCCGAGATGTTAGGTTCCCTTAGGTTAGGATATATAACGTTATAGACGTATAAAATGTCCCCACGGCAAAGTACGGGCCGACACGACCGGAATTTTGTAAAACATTACCAGCGAGGGTCTAGATGGGTTAGGTTAGGTTATATTACGATATGGACGTATATAATGTGCCCACCGAGAAGTAGGGCCTGGCCCGCCAGGAACGTTGGAAAATAATACATGCGAGATGTTAGGTTCCCTTAGGTTAGGATATATAACGTTATAGACGTATATAATGTCCACACCGAGAAGTACGGGCCGACACGAACGGGATTTTGTAAAACATTACCAGCGAGGGTCTAGATGGGTTAGGTTCGGTTATATTGCGATATAGACGTATATAATGTGCCCATCGAGAAGTAGGGGCCGACCCGCCAGGAATGTTGGAAAATACTACATCCGACATGTTAGGTTCCCTTAGGTTAGGATATATAACGTTATAGACGTATATAATGTCTCCACCGAGAAGTACGGGCCGACACGACCGGGATTTTGTAAAACATTACCAGCGACGGTCTAGATGGGTTAGGTTAGGTTATATTACGATATAGACGTATATAATGTGCCCACCGAGAAGTAGGGGCCGACCCGCCAGGAATGTTGGAAAATACTACATCCGGGATGTTAGGTTCCCTTAGGTTAGGATAAATAAATTTATAGACGTATATAATGTACGCACCGAGACGTACGGGAAGACATGAACGGGATTCAGTGAAACATTACCAGCGAGGGTCTAGGTGGGTTAGGTTAGGTTATATTACGTTATAGACGTATATAAAGTTCCCACCGAGAAGTAGGGGCCGACCCGCCAGAAATGTTGGAAAATACTACATCCGAGGTGTTAGGTTCCCTTAGGTTAGGATATATAACGTTATAGACGTATATAATGTCCCCACGGCAAAGTACATGCCGACACGACCGGAATTTTGTTAAACATTACCAGCGAGGGTCTAGATAGGTTAGGTTAGGTTATATTACGATATAGACGTATATAATGTGCCCACCGAGAAGTAGGGGCCGTCCCGCCAGGAATGTTGGAAAATACTACATCCGACATGTTAGGTTCCCTTAGGTTAGGATATATAACGTTGGATCGTCCGGCGCGCCGAGGTGGGAGTGGCCACCGTGGCTTCCCTGATTCGGGGTATGGGTTTGGAGCTGTCTCCTCACAAGACGGAGGCGATGTGGTTCTTGGACCGTCATCTCCTCCGTCGAAATGGGAGGTCACTCGCCGATACCTGGATCCGAGTAGGGGACACCCGCATCCAGGTGAAGCCCGCGATAAAATATCTCGGACTTCACCTGGACGGCTCCTGGGCTTTTGGGCGCCACTTCGCGCTCCTGGCACCCAGGTTGGAAAAAGCGGCGGCCAGCTTGGGTCGCTTGCTGCCCAACCTGGGGGGTCCGGACGCGAGGGTACGCCGCCTTTATGCGGGCATCGTGCGGTCGATGGCACTATATGGGGCCCCGATCTGGGCGGACGCCCTGATGGCCAACCGGCGCAGCCGGCACTGCTTCGCAGTGTTTGGCGGCGCCTTGCCATCAGGGTGATCAGGGGATATCGCACGGTGTCTCATGAGGCGGCGGGAACTCTGGCAGGGTTACCACCCCTGGAGCTCCTGGCGGAGCGCGAAGCGTTTGTCTACGGACACCTTCGTCTCTGCCAGGATGTCTCACCCCAGTCGGAGGAGGCGGTCAGAGCCTGGGCCTGGCGGTCTTTGGTGGCCAAGTGGGAGGAGCGACTACGCGCCACCCATGGGAGTCACCGGACCGTCGGGGCGGTATTGCCCATCCTCGATAGATGGGTGAGCCGAAGCCGAGGGCTATCCTACCGGACCACGCAGGTCCTCACCGGGCACGGATGCTTCGGTGAGTACCTGCGCCGGATAGGACGGGAAGCCACGGCGGCGTGTCACCACTGTGGTGACCAGAGGGACACGGCGCAGCACACACTGGAGTTTTGTCCAGCGTGGGAGGTGCGGCGTCGTGTCCTCCGGAGCGAGGTGGGCCAGGATCTGGCATTGCCATCCGTACTTAGACGAATGGTGGAGGATGCCAGATCCTGGCGGGCTATGGCGGCCTTCTGCGAGGCCGTCATGCGGGCGAAGGAGGGGGCGGAGAGGGATCGCGAAGTTAGCGATCCCTCCCGTCAACGGCGGCGACGCAGGCGACGCCGCCCTCCACCGGCGCCGGGGGATGTCCACCGTGTGGACATCGCCGGGCGCCCATAGGGGACTCAGTCTCCGGGGGGGGGTGACGGCCCCTCGCGCGGGCCGGGGCGTAGCCGCGTACGCCACGGCCGTGACCCGCGCGGGGGGCCGTCCGGAGGGGTGACTCGGTCGTGATGGACGGGGGCCCATCGCGACCATTGCACGCCACCCCTCCGAGAGGTGCAGCGACTTCGGACGTGGCCCCGAAGTCGCTGCAGGGGTATCCTTTGGGAGAGGGAGGGGTCGCATCTTAAATGCGACCTCTCCCTTTCGGGATGGGAGCCTCCCAGACTTCTTCTGGGAGGCTGCAGACGCTGAGGGGGAGCCGGTCGCGTTCGTAAGAGATCCCGGCTCTCCCTCAGTAGCGTCGTTGGTGGCCACCGTGGGGTTTTAGCCGGTAAGAGTCCGGCATAACCTCGGAGTTCCCCCGAACTCCGAGGTATCCATGAGGATTTCCCCACGTTAAAAAAAAAAAAGGATATATAACGTTATAGACGTATATAATGTCCCCACCGAGAAGTACGGGTCGACACGACCGGGATTTTGTAAAACATTACCAGCGACGGTCTAGATGGGTTAGGTTAGGTTATATTACGATATAGACGTATATAATGTGCCCACCGAGAAGTAGGGGCCGTCCCGCCAGGAATGTTGGAAAATACTACATCCGAGATGTTAGGTTCCCTTAGGTTAGGATATATAACGTTATAGACGTATATAATGTCTACACCGAGAAGTACGGGCCGACACGACCGGGATTTTGTAAAACATTACCAGCGAGGGTCTAGATGGGTTAGGTTAGGTTATATTGCGATGTAGACATATATAATGTGCCCATCGAGAAGTTGGGGCCGACCCGCCAGGAATGTTGGAAAATACTACATTCGACATGTTAGGTTCCCTTAGGTTAGGATATATAACGTTATAGACGTATATAATGTCCCCACCGAGAAGTACGGGTAGACACGACCGGGATTTTATAAAACATTACCAGCGAGGGTCTACATGGATTAGGTTAGGTTATATTACGATATAGACGTACATAATGTGCCCACCGAGAAGTAGGGGCCGACCCGCGAGGAATGTTGAAAAATACTACATCCGAGAAGTTAGGTTCCCTTAGGTTAGGATATATAACGTTATAGACGTATATAATGTCCCCACCGAGAAGTACGGGCCGACACGACCGGGATTTTGTAAAACATTACCAGCGACGGTCTAGATGGGTTAGGTTAGGTTATATTACGATATAGACGTATATAATGTGCCCACCGAGAAGTAGGGGCCGACCCGCCAGGAATGTTGGAAAATACTACATCCGAGATGTTAGGTTCCCTTAGGTTAGGATATATAACGTTAGCGACGTATATAATGTCCCCACGGCAAAGTACGGGCCGACACGACCGGAATTTTGTAAAACATTACCAGCGAGGGTCTAGATGGGTTAGGTTAGATTATATTACGATATGGACGTATATAATGTGCCCACCGAGAAGTAGGGGCTGGCGCGGCAGGAACGTTGGAAAATAATACATGCGAGATGTTAGGTTCCCTTAGGTTAGGATATATAACGTTATAGACGTATATAATGTCCACACCGAGAAGTACGGGCCGACACGACCGGGATTTTGTAAAACATTACCAGCGAGGGTCTAGATGGGTTAGGTTAGGGTATATTACGATATAGACGTATATAATGTGCCCACCGAGAAGTAGGGGCCGACCCGCCAGGAATGTTGGAAAATACTACATCCGAGAAGTTGGGTTCCCTTAGGTTAGGATATATAACGTTATGGACGTATATAATGTCCCCACCGAGAAGTACGGGCAGACACGACCGGGATTTTGTAAAACATTACCAGCGAGGGTCTAGATGGATTAGGTTAGGTTATATTACGATATAGACGTATATAATGTGCCCACCGGGAAGTAGGGGCCGACCCGCGAGGAATGTTGGAAAATACTACATCCGAGATGTTAGGTTCCCGTAGGTTAGTATATATAAATTTTTAGACGTATATAATGTACGCACCGAGACGTACGGGAAGACATGAGCGGGATTCTGTGAAACATTACCAGCGAGGGTCTAGGTGGGTTAGGTTGGGTTATATTACGTTATAGACGTATATAATGTTCCCACCGAGAAGTAGGGGCCGACTCGCCAGAAATGTTGGAAAATACTACATCCGACATGTTAGGTTCCCTTAGGTTAGGATATATAACGTTATAGACGTATATAATGTCCCCACCGAGAAGTACGGGCAGAAACGACCGGGATTTTGTAAAACATTACCAGCGAGGGTCTAGATGGGTTAGATTAGGTTATATTACGATATGGACGTATATAATGTGCCCACCGAGAAGTAGGGGCTGGCCCGCCAGGAACGTTGGAAAATAATACTTGCGAGATGTTAGGTTCCCTTAGGTTAGGATATATAACGTTATAGACGTATATAATGTCCACACCGAGAAGTACGGGCCGACACGACCGGGATTTTGTAAAACATTACCAGCGAGGGTCTAGATGGGTTAGGTTAGGTTATATTGCGATATAGACATATATAATGTGCCCATCGAGAAGTAGGGGCCGACCCGCCAGGAATGTTGGAAAATACTACATCCGTCAGGTTAGGTTCCCTTAGGTTAGGATATATAACGTTATAGACGTATATAATGTCCCCACCGAGAAGTACGGGCAGACACGACCGGGATTTTGTAAAACATTACCAGCGAGGGTCTAGATGGATTAGGTTAGGTTATATTACGATATAGACGTATATAATGTGCCCACCGAGAAGTAGGGGCCGACCCGCCAGGAATGTTGGAAAATACTACATCCGAGATGTTAGGTTCCCTTAGGTTAGGATATATAACGTTAGCGACGTATATAATGTCCCCACGGCAAAGTACGGGCCGACACGACCGGAATTTTGTAAAACATTACCAGCGAGGGTCTAGATGGGTTAGGTTAGATTATATTACGATATGGACGTATATAATGTGCCCACCGAGAAGTAGGGGCTGGCCCGGCAGGAACGTTGGAAAATAATACATGCGAGATGTTAGGTTCCCTTAGGTTAGGATATATAACGTTATAGACGTATATAATGTCCACACCGAGAAGTACGGGCCGACACGACCGGGATTTTGTAAAACATTACCAGCGGGGGTCTAGATGGGTTAGGTTAGGGTATATTACGATATAGACGTATATAATGTGCCCATCGAGAAGTAGGGGCCGACCCGCCAGGAATGTTGGAAAATACTACATCCGACATGTTAGGTTCCCTTAGGTTAGGATATATAACGTTATAGACGTATATAATGTCCCCACCGAGAAGTACGGATCGACACGACCGGGATTTTGTAAAACATTACCAGCGAGGGTCTAGATGGGTTAGGTTGGGTTACACTACGATATAGACGTATATAATGTGCCCACCGAGAAGTAGGGGCTGGCCCGCCAGGAACGTTGGAAAATAATACATGCGAGATGTTAGGTTCCCTTAGGTTAGGATATATAACGTTATAGACGTATATAACGTCCACACCGAGAAGTACGGGCCGACACGACCGGGATTTTGTAAAACATTACCAGCGAGGGTCTAGATGGGTTAGGTTAGGTTATATTGCGATATAGACAAATATAATGTGCCCATCGAGAAGTAGGGGCCGACCCGCCAGGAATGTTGGAAAATACTACATCCGACATGTTAGGTTCCCTTAGGTTAGGATATATAACGTTATAGACGTATATAATGTCCCCACCGAGAAGTACGGGTCGACACGACCGGGATTTTGTAAAACATTACCAGCGACGGTCGAGATGGGTTAGGTTGGGTTACATTACGATATAGACGTATATAATGTGCCCACCGAGAAGTAGGGGCCGACCCGCCAGGAATGTTGGAAAATACTACATCCGAGATGTTAGGTTCCCTTAGGTTAGGATATATAACGTTAGCGACGTATATAATGTCCCCACGGCAAAGTACGGGCCGACACGACCGGAATTTTGTAAAACATTACCAGCGAGGGTCTAGATGGGTTAGGTTAGATTATATTACGATATGGACGTATATAATGTGCCCACCGAGAAGTAGGGGCTGGCCCGCCAGGAACGTTGGAAAATAATACATGCGAGATGCTAGGTTCCCTTAGGTTAGGATATATAACGTTATAGACGTATATAATGTCCACACCGAGAAGTACGGGCCGACACGACCGGGATTTTGTAAAACATTACCAGCGAGGGTCTAGATGGGTTAGGTTAGGGTATATTACGATATAGACGTATATAATGTGCCCACCGAGAAGTAGGGGCCGACCCGCCAGGAATGTTGGAAAATACTACATCCGAGAAGTTAGGTTCCCTTAGGTTAGGATATATAACGTTATAGACGTATATAATGTCCCCACCGAGAGGTACGGGCAGACACGACCGGGATTTTGTAAAACATTACCAGCGAGGGTCTAGATGGATTAGGTTAGGTTATATTACGATATAGACGTATATAATGTGCCCACCGGGAAGTAGGGGCCGACCCGCCAGGAATGTTGGAAAATACTACATCCGAGAAGTTAGGTTCCCTTAGGTTAGGATATATAACGTTATAGACGTATATAATGTCCCCACCGAGAAGTACGGGCCGACACGACCGGGATTTTGTAAAACATTACCAGCGAGGGTCTAGATGGGTTAGGTTAGGTTATATTGCGATATAGACAAATATAATGTGCCCATCGAGAAGTAGGGGCCGACCCGCCAGGAATGTTGGAAAATACTACATCCGACATGTTAGGTTCCCTTAGGTTAGGATATATAACGTTATAGACGTATATAATGTCCCCACCGAGAAGTACGGGTCGACACGACCGGGATTTTGTAAAACATTACCAGCGACGGTCGAGATGGGTTAGGTTGGGTTACATTACGATATAGACGTATATAATGTGCCCACCGAGAAGTAGGGGCCGACCCGCCAGGAATGTTGGAAAATACTACATCCGAGATGTTAGGTTCCCGTAGGTTAGTATATATAAATTTTTAGACGTATATAATGTACGCACCGAGACGTACGGGAAGACATGAGCGGGATTCTGTGAAACATTAGCAGCGAGGGTCTAGGTGGGTTAGGTTGGGTTATATTACGTTATAGACGTATATAATGTTCCCACCGAGAAGTAGGGGCCGACTCGCCAGAAATGTTGGAAAATACTACATCCGAGATGTTAGGTTCCCTTAGGTTAGGATATATAACGTTATAGACGTATATAATGTCCACACCGAGAAGTACGGGCCGACACGACCGGGATTTTGTAAAACATTACCAGCGAGGGTCTAGATGGGTTAGGTTAGGTTATATTGCGATATAGACATATATAATGTGCCCGTCGAGAAGTAGGGGCCGACCCGCCAGGAATGTTGGAAAATACTACATCCGACATGTTAGGTTCCCTTAGGTTAGGATATATAACGTTATAGACGTATATAATGTCCCCACCGAGAAGTACGGGCAGAAACGACCGGGATTTTGTAAAACATTACCAGCGAGGGTCTAGATGGGTTAGATTAGGTTATATTACGATATGGACGTATATAATGTGCCCACCGAGAAGTAGGGGCTGGCCCGCCAGGAACGTTGGAAAATAATACATGCGAGATGTTAGGTTCCCTTAGGTTAGGATATATAACGTTATAGACGTATATAATGTCCACACCGAGAAGTACGGGCCGACACGACCGGGATTTTGTAAAACATTACCAGCGAGGGTCTAGATGGGTTAGGTTAGGTTATATTGCGATATAGACATATATAATGTGCCCATCGAGAAGTAGGGGCCGACCCGCCAGGAATGTTGGAAAATACTACATCCGTCAGGTTAGGTTCCCTTAGGTTAGGATATATAACGTTATAGACGTATATAATGTCCCCACCGAGAAGTACGGGCAGACACGACCGGGATTTTGTAAAACATTACCAGCGAGGGTCTAGATGGATTAGGTTAGGTTATATTACGATATAGACGTATATAATGTGCCCACCGAGAAGTAGGGGCCGACCCGCCAGGAATGTTGGAAAATACTACATCCGAGATGTTAGGTTCCCTTAGGTTAGGATATATAACGTTAGCGACGTATATAATGTCCCCACGGCAAAGTACGGGCCGACACGACCGGAATTTTGTAAAACATTACCAGCGAGGGTCTAGATGGGTTAGGTTAGATTATATTACGATATGGACGTATATAATGTGCCCACCGAGAAGTAGGGGCTGGCCCGGCAGGAACGTTGGAAAATAATACATGCGAGATGTTAGGTTCCCTTAGGTTAGGATATATAACGTTATAGACGTATATAATGTCCACACCGAGAAGTACGGGCCGACACGACCGGGATTTTGTAAAACATTACCAGCGAGGGTCTAGATGGGTTAGGTTAGGGTATATTACGATATAGACGTATATAATGTGCCCACCGAGAAGTAGGGGCCGACCCGCCAGGAATGTTGGAAAATACTACATCCGAGAAGTTGGGTTCCCTTAGGTTAGGATATATAACGTTATAGACGTATATAATGTCCCCACCGAGAAGTACGGGCAGACACGACCGGGATTTTGTAAAACATTACCAGCGAGGGTCTAGATGGATTAGGTTAGGTTATATTACGATATAGACGTATATAATGTGCCCACCGGGAAGTAGGGGCCGACCCGCCAGGAATGTTGGAAAATACTACATCCGAGATGTTAGGTTCCCGTAGGTTAGTATATATAAATTTTTAGACGTATATAATGTACGCACCGAGACGTACGGGAAGACATGAGCGGGATTCTGTGAAACATTACCAGCGAGGGTCTAGGTGGGTTAGGTTGGGTTATATTACGTTATAGACGTATATAATGTTCCCACCGAGAAGTAGGGGCCGACTCGCCAGAAATGTTGGAAAATACTACATCCGACATGTTAGGTTCCCTTAGGTTAGGATATATAACGTTATAGACGTATATAATGTCCCCACCGAGAAGTACGGGCAGAAACGACCGGGATTTTGTAAAACATTACCAGCGAGGGTCTAGATGGGTTAGATTAGGTTATATTACGATATGGACGTATATAATGTGCCCACCGAGAAGTAGGGGCTGGCCCGCCAGGAACGTTGGAAAATAATACATGCGAGATGTTAGGTTCCCTTAGGTTAGGATATATAACGTTATAGACGTATATAATGTCCACACCGAGAAGTACGGGCCGACACGACCGGGATTTTGTAAAACATTACCAGCGAGGGTCTAGATGGGTTAGGTTAGGTTATATTGCGATATAGACATATATAATGTGCCCATCGAGAAGTAGGGGCCGACCCGCCAGGAATGTTGGAAAATACTACATCCGTCAGGTTAGGTTCCCTTAGGTTAGGATATATAACGTTATAGACGTATATAATGTCCCCACCGAGAAGTACGGGCAGACACGACCGGGATTTTGTAAAACATTACCAGCGAGGGTCTAGATGGATTAGGTTAGGTTATATTACGATATAGACGTATATAATGTGCCCACCGAGAAGTAGGGGCCGACCCGCCAGGAATGTTGGAAAATACTACATCCGAGATGTTAGGTTCCCTTAGGTTAGGATATATAACGTTAGCGACGTATATAATGTCCCCACGGCAAAGTACGGGCCGACACGACCGGAATTTTGTAAAACATTACCAGCGAGGGTCTAGATGGGTTAGGTTAGATTATATTACGATATGGACGTATATAATGTGCCCACCGAGAAGTAGGGGCTGGCCCGGCAGGAACGTTGGAAAATAATACATGCGAGATGTTAGGTTCCCTTAGGTTAGGATATATAACGTTATAGACGTATATAATGTCCACACCGAGAAGTACGGGCCGACACGACCGGGATTTTGTAAAACATTACCAGCGGGGGTCTAGATGGGTTAGGTTAGGGTATATTACGATATAGACGTATATAATGTGCCCATCGAGAAGTAGGGGCCGACCCGCCAGGAATGTTGGAAAATACTACATCCGACATGTTAGGTTCCCTTAGGTTAGGATATATAACGTTATAGACGTATATAATGTCCCCACCGAGAAGTACGGATCGATACGACCGGGATTTTGTAAAACATTACCAGCGACGGTCTAGATGGGTTAGGTTGGGTTACACTACGATATAGACGTATATAATGTGCCCACCGAGAAGTAGGGGCCGACCCGCCAGGAATGTTGGAAAATACTACATCCGAGATGTTAGGTTCCCTTAGGTTAGGATATATAACGTTATAGACGTATATAATGTCCACACCGAGAAGTACGGGCCGACACGACCGGGATTTTGTAAAACATTACCAGCGAGGGTATAGATGGGTTAGGTTAGGTTATATTGCGATATAGACATATATAATGTGCCCGTCGAGAAGTAGGGGCCGACCCGCCAGGAATGTTGGAAAATACTACATCCGACATGTTAGGTTCTCTTAGGTTAGGATATATAACGTTATAGACGTATATAATGTCCCCACCGAGAAGTACGGGCAGAAACGACCGGGATTTTGTAAAACATTACCAGCGAGGGTCTAGATGGGTTAGGTTAGGTTATATTACGATATGGACGTATATAATGTGCCCACCGAGAAGTAGGGGCTGGCCCGCCAGGAACGTTGGAAAATAATACATGCGAGATGTTAGGTTCCCTTAGGTTAGGATATATAACGTTATAGACGTATATAACGTCCACACCGAGAAGTACGGGCCGACACGACCGGGATTTTGTAAAACATTACCAGCGAGGGTCTAGATGGGTTAGGTTAGGTTATATTGCGATATAGACAAATATAATGTGCCCATCGAGAAGTAGGGGCCGACCCGCCAGGAATGTTGGAAAATACTACATCCGACATGTTAGGTTCCCTTAGGTTAGGATATATAACGTTATAGACGTATATAATGTCCCCACCGAGAAGTACGGGTCGACACGACCGGGATTTTGTAAAACATTACCAGCGACGGTCGAGATGGGTTAGGTTGGGTTACATTACGATATAGACGTATATAATGTGCCCACCGAGAAGTAGGGGCCGACCCGCCAGGAATGTTGGAAAATACTACATCCGAGATGTTAGGTTCCCTTAGGTTAGGATATATAACGTTAGCGACGTATATAATGTCCCCACGGCAAAGTACGGGCCGACACGACCGGAATTTTGTAAAACATTACCAGCGAGGGTCTAGATGGGTTAGGTTAGATTATATTACGATATGGACGTATATAATGTGCCCACCGAGAAGTAGGGGCTGGCCCGCCAGGAACGTTGGAAAATAATACATGCGAGATGCTAGGTTCCCTTAGGTTAGGATATATAACGTTATAGACGTATATAATGTCCACACCGAGAAGTACGGGCCGACACGACCGGGATTTTGTAAAACATTACCAGCGAGGGTCTAGATGGGTTAGGTTAGGGTATATTACGATATAGACGTATATAATGTGCCCACCGAGAAGTAGGGGCCGACCCGCCAGGAATGTTGGAAAATACTACATCCGAGAAGTTAGGTTCCCTTAGGTTAGGATATATAACGTTATAGACGTATATAATGTCCCCACCGAGAGGTACGGGCAGACACGACCGGGATTTTGTAAAACATTACCAGCGAGGGTCTAGATGGATTAGGTTAGGTTATATTACGATATAGACGTATATAATGTGCCCACCGGGAAGTAGGGGCCGACCCGCCAGGAATGTTGGAAAATACTACATCCGAGAAGTTAGGTTCCCTTAGGTTAGGATATATAACGTTATAGACGTATATAATGTCCCCACCGAGAAGTACGGGCCGACACGACCGGGATTTTGTAAAACATTACCAGCGAGGGTCTAGATGGGTTAGGTTAGGTTATATTGCGATATAGACAAATATAATGTGCCCATCGAGAAGTAGGGGCCGACCCGCCAGGAATGTTGGAAAATACTACATCCGACATGTTAGGTTCCCTTAGGTTAGGATATATAACGTTATAGACGTATATAATGTCCCCACCGAGAAGTACGGGTCGACACGACCGGGATTTTGTAAAACATTACCAGCGACGGTCGAGATGGGTTAGGTTGGGTTACATTACGATATAGACGTATATAATGTGCCCACCGAGAAGTAGGGGCCGACCCGCCAGGAATGTTGGAAAATACTACATCCGAGATGTTAGGTTCCCGTAGGTTAGTATATATAAATTTTTAGACGTATATAATGTACGCACCGAGACGTACGGGAAGACATGAGCGGGATTCTGTGAAACATTAGCAGCGAGGGTCTAGGTGGGTTAGGTTGGGTTATATTACGTTATAGACGTATATAATGTTCCCACCGAGAAGTAGGGGCCGACTCGCCAGAAATGTTGGAAAATACTACATCCGAGATGTTAGGTTCCCTTAGGTTAGGATATATAACGTTATAGACGTATATAATGTCCACACCGAGAAGTACGGGCCGACACGACCGGGATTTTGTAAAACATTACCAGCGAGGGTCTAGATGGGTTAGGTTAGGTTATATTGCGATATAGACATATATAATGTGCCCGTCGAGAAGTAGGGGCCGACCCGCCAGGAATGTTGGAAAATACTACATCCGACATGTTAGGTTCCCTTAGGTTAGGATATATAACGTTATAGACGTATATAATGTCCCCACCGAGAAGTACGGGCAGAAACGACCGGGATTTTGTAAAACATTACCAGCGAGGGTCTAGATGGGTTAGATTAGGTTATATTACGATATGGACGTATATAATGTGCCCACCGAGAAGTAGGGGCTGGCCCGCCAGGAACGTTGGAAAATAATACATGCGAGATGTTAGGTTCCCTTAGGTTAGGATATATAACGTTATAGACGTATATAATGTCCACACCGAGAAGTACGGGCCGACACGACCGGGATTTTGTAAAACATTACCAGCGAGGGTCTAGATGGGTTAGGTTAGGTTATATTGCGATATAGACATATATAATGTGCCCATCGAGAAGTAGGGGCCGACCCGCCAGGAATGTTGGAAAATACTACATCCGTCAGGTTAGGTTCCCTTAGGTTAGGATATATAACGTTATAGACGTATATAATGTCCCCACCGAGAAGTACGGGCAGACACGACCGGGATTTTGTAAAACATTACCAGCGAGGGTCTAGATGGATTAGGTTAGGTTATATTACGATATAGACGTATATAATGTGCCCACCGAGAAGTAGGGGCCGACCCGCCAGGAATGTTGGAAAATAATACATGCGAGATGTTAGGTTCCCTTAGGTTAGGATATATAACGTTATAGACGTATATAATGTCCACACCGAGAAGTACGGGCCGACACGACCGGGATTTTGTAAAACATTACCAGCGAGGGTCTAGATGGGTTAGGTTAGGGTATATTACGATATAGACGTATATAATGTGCCCACCGAGAAGTAGGGGCCGACCCGCCAGGAATGTTGGAAAATACTACATCCGAGAAGTTGGGTTCCCTTAGGTTAGGATATATAACGTTATAGACGTATATAATGTCCCCACCGAGAAGTACGGGCAGACACGACCGGGATTTTGTAAAACATTACCAGCGAGGGTCTAGATGGATTAGGTTAGGTTATATTACGATATAGACGTATATAATGTGCCCACCGGGAAGTAGGGGCCGACCCGCCAGGAATGTTGGAAAATACTACATCCGAGATGTTAGGTTCCCGTAGGTTAGTATATATAAATTTTTAGACGTATATAATGTACGCACCGAGACGTACGGGAAGACATGAGCGGGATTCTGTGAAACATTACCAGCGAGGGTCTAGGTGGGTTAGGTTGGGTTATATTACGTTATAGACGTATATAATGTTCCCACCGAGAAGTAGGGGCCGACTCGCCAGAAATGTTGGAAAATACTACATCCGACATGTTAGGTTCCCTTAGGTTAGGATATATAACGTTATAGACGTATATAATGTCCCCACCGAGAAGTACGGGCAGAAACGACCGGGATTTTGTAAAACATTACCAGCGAGGGTCTAGATGGGTTAGATTAGGTTATATTACGATATGGACGTATATAATGTGCCCACCGAGAAGTAGGGGCTGGCCCGCCAGGAACGTTGGAAAATAATACATGCGAGATGTTAGGTTCCCTTAGGTTAGGATATATAACGTTATAGACGTATATAATGTCCACACCGAGAAGTACGGGCCGACACGACCGGGATTTTGTAAAACATTACCAGCGAGGGTCTAGATGGGTTAGGTTAGGTTATATTGCGATATAGACATATATAATGTGCCCATCGAGAAGTAGGGGCCGACCCGCCAGGAATGTTGGAAAATACTACATCCGTCAGGTTAGGTTCCCTTAGGTTAGGATATATAACGTTATAGACGTATATAATGTCCCCACCGAGAAGTACGGGCAGACACGACCGGGATTTTGTAAAACATTACCAGCGAGGGTCTAGATGGGTTAGATTAGGTTATATTACGATATGGACGTATATAATGTGCCCACCGAGAAGTAGGGGCTGGCCCGCCAGGAACGTTGGAAAATAATACATGCGAGAAGTTAGGTTCCCTTAGGTTAGGATATATAACGTTATAGACGTATATAATGTCCCCACCGAGAAGTACGGGCAGAAACGACCGGGATTTTGTAAAACATTACCAGCGAGGGTCTAGATGGGTTAGATTAGGTTATATTACGATATGGACGTATATAATGTGCCCACCGAGAAGTAGGGGCTGGCCCGCCAGGAACGTTGGAAAATAATACATGCGAGATGTTAGGTTTCCTTAGGTTAGGATATATAACGTTATAGACGTATATAATGTCCACACCGAGAAGTACGGGCCGACACGACCGGGATTTTGTAAAACATTACCAGCGAGGGTCTAGATGGGTTAGGTTAGGTTATATTGCGATATAGACATATATAATGTGCCCATCGAGAAGTAGGGGCCGACCCGCCAGGAATGTTGGAAAATACTACATCCGTCAGGTTAGGTTCCCTTAGGTTAGGATATATAACGTTATAGACGTATATAATGTCCCCACCGAGAAGTACGGGCAGACACGACCGGGATTTTGTAAAACATTACCAGCGAGGTTCTAGATGGATTAGGTTAGGTTATATTACGATATAGACGTATATAATGTGCCCACCGAGAAGTAGGGGCCGACCCGCCAGGAATGTTGGAAAATACTACATCCGAGATGTTAGGTTCCCTTAGGTTAGGATATATAACGTTAGCGACGTATATAATGTCCCCACGGCAAAGTACCGGCCGACACGACCGGAATTTTGTAAAACATTACCAGCGAGGGTCTAGATGGGTTAGGTTAGATTATATTACGATATGGACGTATATAATGTGCCCACCGAGAAGTAGGGGCTGGCCCGCCAGGAACGTTGGAAAATAATACATGCGAGAAGTTAGGTTCCCTTAGGTTAGGATATATAACGTTATAGACGTATATAATGTCCCCACCGAGAAGTACGGGTCGACACGACCGGGATTTTGTAGAACATTACCAGCGACGGTCTAGATGGGTTAGGTTAGGTTATATTACGATATAGACGTATATAATGTGCCCACCGAGAAGTAGGGGCCGACCCGCCAGGAATGTTGGAAAATACTACATCCGAGATGTTAGGTTCCCTTAGGTTAGGATATATAACGATATAGACGTATATAATGTCCACACCGAGAAGTACGGGCCGACACGACCGGGATTTTGTAAAACATTACCAGCGAGGGTCTAGATGGGTTAGGTAAGGTTATATTACGATATAGACGTATATAATGTGCCCACCGAGAAGTAGGGGCCGACCCGCCAGGAATGTTGGAAAATACTACATCCGAGATGTTAGGTTCCCTTAGGTTAGGATATATAACGTTAGAGACGTATATAATGTCCCCACGGCAAGGTACGGGCCGACACGACCGGAATTTTGTAAAACATTACCAGCGAGGGTCTAGATGGGTTAGGTTAGATTATATTACGATATGGACGTATATAATGTGCCCACCGAGAAGTAGGGGCCGGCCCGCCAGGAATGTTGGAAAATACTACATCCGAGATGTTAGGCTCCCTTAGGTTAGGATATATAACGTTATAGACGTATATAATGTCCCCACGGCAAAGTACGTGCCGACACGACTGGAATTTTGTAAAACATTACCAGCGAGGGTCTAGATGGGTTAGGTTAGATTATATTACGATATGGACGTATATAATGTGCCCACCGAGAAGTAGGGGCTGGCCCGCCAGGAACGTTGGAAAATAATACATGCGAGATGTTAGGTTCCCTTAGGTTAGGATATATAACGTTACAGACGTATATAATGTCCACACCGAGAAGTACGGGCCGACACGACCGGGATTTTGTAAAACATTACCAGCGAGGTTCTAGATGGGTTAGGTTAGGTTATATTGCGATATAGACATATATAATGTGCCCATCGAGAAGTAGGGGCCGACCCGCCAGGAATGTTGGAAAATACTACATCCGACATGTTAGGTTCCCTTAGGTTAGGATATATAACGTTATAGACGTATATAATGTCCCCACCGAGAAGTACGGGTCGACACGACCGGGATTATGTAAAACATTACCAGCGACGGTCTAGATGGGTTAGGTTGGGTTATATTACGATATAGACGTATATAATGTGCCCACCGAGAAGTAGGGGCCGACCCGCCAGGAATGTTGGAAAATACTACATCCGAGATGTTAGGTTCCCTTAGGTTAGGATATATAACGTTAGAGACGTATATAATGTCCCCACGGCAATGTACGGGCCGACACGACCGGAATTTTGTAAAACATTACCAGCGAGGGTCTAGATGGATTAGGTTAGGTTATATTACGATATAGACGTATATAATGTGCCCACCGAGAAGTACGGGTCGACACGACCGGGATTTTGTAAAACATTACCAGCGACGGTCTAGATGGGTTAGGTTAGGTTATATTACGATATAGACGTATATAATGTGCCCACCGAGAAGTAGGGGCCGACCCGCCAGGTATGTTGGAAAATACTACATCCGAGATGTTGTGTTCCCTTAGGTTAGGATATATAACGTTAGAGACGTATATAATGTCCCCACGGCAAAGTACGGGCCGACACGACCGGAATTTTGTAAAACATTACCAGCGAGGGTCTAGATGGGTTAGGTTAGATTATATTACGATATGGACGTATATAATGTGCCCACCGAGAAGTAGGGGCCGGACCGCCAGGAATGTTGGAAAATACTACATCCGAGAAGTTAGGTTCCTTTAGGTTAGGATATTTAACGATATAGACGTATATAATGTCCACACCGAGAAGTACGGGCCGACACGACCGGAATTTTGTAAAACATTACCAGCGACGATCTAGATGGGTTAGGTTAGGTTATATTACGATATAGACGTATATAATGTGCCCACCGAGAAGTAGGGGCCGACCCGCCAGGAATGTTGGAAAATACTACATCGGAGAAGTTAGGTTCCCTTAGGTTAGGATATATAACGTTAGAGACGTATATAATGTCCCCACGGCAAAGTACGGGCCGACACGACCGGAATTTTGTAAAACATTACCAGCGAGGGTCTAGATGGGTTAGGTTAGATTATATTACGATATGGACGTATATAATGTGCCCACCGAGAAGTAGGGGCCGGCCCGCCAGGAATGTTGGAAAATACTACATCCGGGATGTTTGGTTCCCTTAGGTGAGGATATATAACGATATAGACGTATATAATGTCCACACCGAGAAGTACGGGCCGACACGACCGGGATTTTGTAAAACATTACCAGCGACGGTTTGGATGGGTTAGGTTAGGTTATATTACGATATAGACGTATATAATGTGCCCACCGAGAAGTAGGGGCCGACCCGCCAGGAATGTTGGAAAATACTACATCGGAGATGTTAGGTTCCCTTAGGTTAGGATATATAACGTTAGAGACGTATATAATGTCCCCACTGCAAAGTACGGGCCCACACGACCGGAATTTTGTAAAACATTACCAGCGAGGGTCTAGATGGGTTAGGTTAGATTATATTACGATATGGACGTATATAATGTGCCCACCGAGAAGTAGGGGCCGGCCCGCCAGGAATGTTGGAAAATACTACATCCGGGATGTTTGGTTCCCTTAGGTTAGGATATATAACGATATAGACGTATATAATGTCCACACCGAGAAGTACGGGCCGACACGACCGGGATTTTGTAAAACATTACCAGCGACGGTCTGGATGGGTTAGGTTTGGTTATATTACGATATAGACGTATATAATGTGCCCACCGAGAAGTAGGGGCCGACCCGCCAGGAATGTTGGAAAATACTACATCCGAGATGTTAGGTTCCCTTAGGTTAGGATATATAACGTTAGAGACGTATATAATGTCCCCACGGCAAAGTACGGGCCGACACGACCGGAATTTTGTAAAACATTACCAGCGAGGGTCTAGATGGATTAGGTTAGGTTATATTACGATATAGACGTATATAATGTGCCCACCGAGAAGTAGGGGCCGACCCGCCAGGAATGTTGGAAAATACTACATCCGAGATGTTGTGTTCCCTTAGGTTAGGATATATAACGTTAGAGACGTATATAATGTCCCCACGGCAAAGTACGGGCCGACACGACCGGAATTTTGTAAAACATTACCAGCGAGGGTCTAGATGGGTTAGGTTAGATTATATTACGATATGGACGTATATAATGTGCCCACCGAGAAGTAGGGGCCGGCCCGCCAGGAATGTTGGAAAATACTACATCCGAGAAGTTAGGTTCCTTTAGGTTAGGATATATAACGATATAGACGTATATAATGTCCACACCGAGAAGTACAGGCCGACACGACCGGAATTTTGTAAAACATTACCAGCGAGGGTCTAGATGGGTTAGGTTAGATTATATTACGATATGGACGTATATAATGTGCCCACCGAGAAGTAGGGGCCGGCCCGCCAGGAATGTTGGAAAATACTACATCCGGGATGTTTGGTTCCCTTAGGTTAGGATATATAACGATATAGACGTATATAATGTCCACACCGAGAAGTACGGGCCGACACGACCGGGATTTTGTAAAACATTACCAGCGACGGTCTGGATGGGTTAGGTTAGGTTATATTACGATATAGACGTATATAATGTGCCCACCGAGAAGTAGGGGCCGACCCGCCAGGAATGTTGGAAAATACTACATCCGAGATGTTAGGTTCCCTTAGGTTAGGATATATAACGTTAGAGACGTATATAATGTCCCCACGGCAAGGTACGGGCCGACACGACCGGAATTTTGTAAAACATTACCAGCGAGGGTCTAGATGGGTTAGGTTAGATTATATTACGATATGGACGTATATAATGTGCCCACCGAGAAGTAGGGGCCGGCCCGCCAGGAATGTTGGAAAATACTATATCCGAGATGTTAGGCTCCATTAGGTTAGGATATATAACGTTATAGACGTATATAATGTCCCCACGGCAAAGTACGTGCCGACACGACTGGAATTTTGTAAAACATTACCAGCGAGGGTCTAGATGGGTTAGGTTAGATTATATTACGATATGGACGTATATAATGTGCCCACCGAGAAGTAGGGGCTGGCCCGCCAGGAACGTTGGAAAATAATACATGCGAGATGTTAGGTTCCCTTAGGTTAGGATATATAACGTTACAGACGTATATAATGTCCACACCGAGAAGTACGGGCCGACACGACCGGGATTTTGTAAAACATTACCAGCGAGGTTCTAGATGGGTTAGGTTAGGTTATATTGCGATATAGACATATATAATGTGCCCATCGAGAAGTAGGGGCCGACCCGCCAGGAATGTTGGAAAATACTACATCCGACATGTTAGGTTCCCTTAGGTTAGGACATATAACGTTATAGACGTATATAATGTCCCCACCGAGAAGTACGGGTCGACACGACCGGGATTTTGTAAAACATTACCAGCGACGGTCTAGATGGGTTAGGTTGGGTTATATTACGATATAGACGTATATAATGTGCCCACCGAGAAGTAGGGGCCGACCCGCCAGGAATGTTGGAAAATACTACATCCGAGATGTTAGGTTCCCTTAGGTTAGGATATATAACGTTAGAGACGTATATAATGTCCCCACGGCAATGTACGGGCCGACACGACCGGAATTTTGTAAAACATTACCAGCGAGGGTCTAGATGGATTAGGTTAGGTTATATTACGATATAGACGTATATAATGTGCCCACCGAGAAGTAGGGGCCGACCCGCCAGGAATGTTGGAAAATACTACATCCGAGAAGTTAGGTTCCCTTAGGTTAGGATATATAACGTTATAGACGTATATAATGTCCCCACCGAGAAGTACGGGTCGACACGACCGCGATTTTGTAAAACATTACCAGCGACGGTCTAGATGGGTTAGGTTAGGTTATATTACGATATAGACGTATATAATGTGCCCAGCGAGAAGTAGGGGCCGACCCGCCAGGAATGTTGGAAAATACTACATCCGAGATGTTGTGTTCCCTTAGGTTAGGATATATAACGTTACAGACGTATATAATGTCCACACCGAGAAGTACGGGCCGACACGACCGGGATTTTGTAAAACATTACCAGCGAGGTTCTAGATGGGTTAGGTTAGGTTATATTGCGATATAGACATATATAATGTGCCTATCGAGAAGTAGGGGCCGACCCGCCAGGAATGTTGGAAAATACTACATCCGACATGTTAGGTTCCCTTAGGTTAGGATATATAACGTTATAGACGTATATAATGTCCCCACCGAGAAGTACGGGTCGACACGACCGGGATTTTGTAAAACATTACCAGCGACGGTCTAGATGGGTTAGGTTGGGTTATATTACGATATAGACGTATATAATGTGCCCACCGAGAAGTAGGGGCCGACCCGCCAGGAATGTTGGAAAATACTACATCCGAGATGTTAGGTTCCCTTAGGTTAGGATATATAACGTTAGAAACGTATATAATGTCCCCACGGCAAAGTACGGGCCGACAAGACCGGAATTTTGTAAAACATTACCAGCGAGGGTCTAGATGGGTTAGGTTAGATTATATTACGATATGGACGTATATAATGTGCCCACCGAGAAGTAGGGGCCGGCCCGCCAGGAATGTTGGAAAATACTACATCCGAGAAGTTAGGTTCCCTTAGGATAGGATATATAACGATATAGACGTATATAATGTCCACACCGAGAAGTACGGCCCGACACGACCGGGATTTTGTAAAACATTACCAGCGAGGGTCTAGGTGGGTTAGGTTAGGTTATATTACGATATGGGCGTATACAATGTGCCCACCGAGATGTAGGGCCTGGCCCGCCAGGAATGTTGGAAAATACTACATCCGAGGTGTTAGGTTCCCTTAGGTTAGGATATATAACGTTATAGATGTATATAATGTCCACACCGAGAAGTACGGACCGACACGACCGGGATTTTGTAAAACATTACCAGCGACGGTTTAGATGGGTTAGGTTAGATTATATTACGATATAGACGTATATAATGTGCCCACCGAGAAGTAGGGGCCGACCCGCCAGAAATGTTGGAAAATACTACATCCGAGATGTTAGGTTCCCTTAGGTTAGGATAAATAAATTTACAGACGAATATAATGTACGCACCGAGAAGTACGGGAAGACATGAACGGGATTCAGTGAAACATTACCAGCGAGGGTCTAGGTGGGTTAGGTTAGGTTATATTACGTTATAGACGTATATAAAGTTCCCACCGAGATGTAGGGGCCAACCCGCCAGGAATGTTGAAAAATACTACATCCGACATGTTAGGTTCCCTTAGGTTAGGATATATAACGTTATAGACGTATATAATGTCCCCACCGAGAAGTACGGGCAGACACGACCGGGATTTTGTAAAACATTACCAGCGAGGGTTTAGATGGATTAGGTTAGGTTATATTACGATATAGACGTATATAATGTGCCCACCGAGAAGTAGGGGCCGACCCGCCAGGAATGTTGGAAAATACTACATCCGAGAAGTTAGGTTCCCTTAGGTTAGGATATATAACGTTATAGACGTATATAATGTCCCCACCGAGAAGTACGGGTCGACACGACCTGGATTTTGTAAAACATTACCAGCGACGGTCTATATGGGTTAGGTTGGGTTATATTACGATATAGACGAATATAATGTGCCCACCGAGAAGTAGGGGCCGACCCACCAGGAATGTTGGAAAATACTACATCCGAGATGTTAGGTTCCCTTAGGTTAGGATATATAACGTTAGAGACGTATATAATGTCCCCACGGCAAAGTACGGGCCGACAAGACCGGAATTTTGTAAAACATTACCAGCCAGGGTCTAGATGGGTTAGGTTAGATTATATTACGATATGGACGTATATAATGTGCCCACCGAGAAGTAGGGGCCGGCCCGCCAGGAATGTTGGAAAATACTACATCCGAGATGTTAGGTTCCCTTAGGTTAGGATATATAACGATATAGACGTATATAATGTCCACACCGAGAAGTACGGCCCGACACGACCGGGATTTTGTAAAACATTACCAGCGAGGGTCTAGGTGGGTTAGGTTAGGTTATATTACGATATGGACGTATACAATGTGCCCACCGAGATGTAGGGGCCGACCTGCCAGGAATGTTGGAAAATACTACATCCGAGATGTTAGGTTCCCTTAGGTTAGGATATATAAGTTAATAGACGTATATAATGTACGCACCGAGACGTACGGGAAGACATGAACGGGATTCTGTGAAACATTACCAGCGAAGGTCTAGGTGGGTTAGGTTAGGTTATATTACGATATGGACGTATATAATGTGCCCACCGAGAAGTAGGGGCTGGCCCGCCAGGAATGTTGGAAAATACTACATCCGAGATGTTAGGTTCCCTTAGGTTAGGATATATAAATTTTTAGACGTATATAATGTACGCACCGAGACGTACGGGAAGACACGACCGGGATTTTGTCAAACATTACCAGCGACGTTCTAGATGGGTTAGGTTGGGTTATATTACGATATAGACGTATATAATGTGCCCACCGAGAAGTAGGGGCCGACCCGCCAGGAATGTTGGAAAATACTACATCCGAGATGTTAGGTTCCCTTAGGTTAGGATATATAACGTTAGAAACGTATATAATGTCCCCACGGCAAAGTACGGGCCGACAAGACCGGAATTTTGTAAAACATTACCAGCGAGGGTCTAGATGGGTTAGGTTAGATTATATTACGATATGGACGTATATAATGTGCCCACCGAGAAGTAGGGGCCGGCCCGCCAGGAATGTTGGAAAATACTACATCCGAGATGTTAGGTTCCCTTAGGTTAGGATATATAACGATATAGACGTATATAATGTCCACACCGAGAAGTACGGCCCGACACGACCGGGATTTTGTAAAACATTACCAGCGAGGGTCTAGGTGGGTTAGGTTAGGTTATATTACGATATGGACATATATAATGTGCCCACCGAGAAGTAGGGGCCGGCCCGCCAGGAATGTTGGAAAATACTACATCCGAGATGTTAGGTTCCCTTAGGTTAGGATATATAACGTTATAGACGTATATAATGTCCCCACGGCAAAGTACGTGCCGACACGACTGGAATTTTGTAAAACATTACCAGCGAGGGTCTAGATGGGTTAGGTTAGATTATATTACGATATGGACGTATATAATGTGCCCACCGAGAAGTAGGGGCTGGCCCGCCAGGAACGTTGGAAAATAATACATGCGAGATGTTAGGTTCCCTTAGGTTAGGATATATAACGTTACAGACGTATATAATGTCCACACCGAGAAGTACGGGCCGACACGACCGGGATTTTGTAAAACATTACCAGCGAGGTTCTAGATGGGTTAGGTTAGGTTATATTGCGATATAGACATATATAATGTGCCTATCGAGAAGTAGGGGCCGACCCGCCAGGAATGTTGGAAAATACTACATCCGACATGTTAGGTTCCCTTAGGTTAGGATATATAACGTTATAGACGTATATAATGTCCCCACCGAGAAGTACGGGTCGACACGACCGGGATTTTGTAAAACATTACCAGCGACGGTCTAGATGGGTTAGGTTGGGTTATATTACGATATAGACGTATATAATGTGCCCACCGAGAAGTAGGGGCCGACCCGCCAGGAATGTTGGAAAATACTACATCCGAGATGTTAGGTTCCCTTAGGTTAGGATATATAACGTTAGAAACGTATATAATGTCCCCACGGCAAAGTACGGGCCGACAAGACCGGAATTTTGTAAAACATTACCAGCGAGGGTCTAGATGGGTTAGGTTAGATTATATTACGATATGGACGTATATAATGTGCCCACCGAGAAGTAGGGGCCGGCCCGCCAGGAATGTTGGAAAATACTACATCCGAGATGTTAGGTTCCCTTAGGATAGGATATATAACGATATAGACGTATATAATGTCCACACCGAGAAGTACGGCCCGACACGACCGGGATTTTGTAAAACATTACCAGCGAGGGTCTAGGTGCGTTAGGTTAGGTTATATTACGATATGGGCGTATACAATGTGCCCACCGAGATGTAGGGCCTGGCCCGCCAGGAATGTTGGAAAATACTACATCCGAGGTGTTAGGTTCCCTTAGGTTAGGATATATAACGTTATAGATGTATATAATGTCCACACCGAGAAGTACGGACCGACACGACCGGGATTTTGTAAAACATTACCAGCGAGGGTCTAGATGGGTTAGGTTAGGGTATATTACGATATAGACGTATATAATGTGCCCACCGAGAAGTAGGGGCCGACCCGCCAGGAATGTTGGAAAATACTACATCCGAGAAGTTAGGTTCCCTTAGGTTAGGATATATAACGTTATAGACGTATATAATGTCCCCACCGAGAAGTACGGGTCGACACGACCGGGATTTTGTAAAACATTACCAGCGACGGTTTAGATGGGTTAGGTTAGATTATATTACGATATAGACGTATATAATGTGCCCACCGAGAAGTAGGGGCCGACCCGCCAGGAATGTTGGAAAATACTACATCCGAGAAGTTAGGTTCCCTTAGGTTAGGATAAATAAATTTACAGACGAATATAATGTACGCACCGAGAAGTACGGGAAGACATGAACGGGATTCAGTGAAACATTACCAGCGAGGGTCTAGGTGGGTTAGGTTAGGTTATATTACGTTATAGACGTATATAAAGTTCCCACCGAGATGTAGGGGCCAACCCGCCAGGAATGTTGATAAATACTACATCCGACATGTTAGGTTCCCTTAGGTTAGGATATATAACGTTATAGACGTATATAATGTCCCCACCGAGAAGTACGGGCAGACACGACCGGGATTTTGTAAACCATTACCAGCGAGGGTTTAGATGGATTAGGTTAGGTTATATTACGATATAGACGTATATAATGTGCCCACCGAGAAGTAGGGGCCGACCCGCCAGGAATGTTGGAAAATACTACATCCGAGAAGTTAGGTTCCCTTAGGTTAGGATATATAACGTTATAGACGTATATAATGTCCCCACCGAGAAGTACGGGTCGACACGACCTGGATTTTGTAAAACATTACCAGCGACGGTCTATATGGGTTAGGTTGGGTTATATTACGATATAGACGTATATAATGTGCCCACCGAGAAGTAGGGGCCGACCCACCAGGAATGTTGGAAAATACTACATCCGAGATGTTAGATTCCCTTAGGTTAGGATATATAACGTTAGAGACGTATATAATGTCCCCACGGCAAAGTACGGGCCGACAAGACCGGAATTTTGTAAAACATTACCAGCCAGGGTCTAGATGGGTTGGGTTAGATTATATTACGATATGGACGTATATAATGTGCCCACCGAGAAGTAGGGGCCGCCCCGCCAGGAATGTTGGAAAATACTACATCCGAGATGTTAGGTTCCCTTAGGTTAGGATATATAACGATATAGACGTATATAATGTCCACACCGAGAAGTACGGCCCGACACGACCGGGATTTTGTAAAACATTACCAGCGAGGGTCTAGGTGGGTTAGGTTAGGTTATATTACGATATGGACGTATACAATGTGCCCACCGAGATGTAGGGGCCGACCTGCCAGGAATGTTGGAAAATACTACATCCGAGATGTTAGGTTCCCTTAGGTTAGGATATATAAGTTAATAGACGTATATAATGTACGCACCGAGACGTACGGGAAGACATGAACGGGATTCTGTGAAACATTACCAGCGAAGGTCTAGGTGGGTTAGGTTAGGTTATATTACGATATGGACGTATATAATGTGCCCACCGAGAAGTAGGGGCTGGCCCGCCAGGAATGTTGGAAAATACTACATCCGAGATGTTAGGTTCCCTTAGGTTAGGATATATAAATTTTTAGACGTATATAATGTACGCACCGAGACGTACGGGAAGACATGAGCGGGATTCTGTGAAACATTACCAGCGAGGGTCTAGGTGGGTTAGGTTAGGTTATATTACGTTATAGACGTATATAATGTTCCCACCGAGAATTAGGGGCCGACCCGCCAGAAATGTTGGAAAATACTACATCCGAGATGTTAGGTTCCCTTAGGTTAGGATATATAAGTTTATAGACGTATATAATGTACGCACCGAGACGTACGGGAAGACATGAACGGGATTCTGTGAAACATTACCAGCGAGGGTCTAGGTGGGTTAGGTTAGGTTATATTACGATATGGACGTATATAATGTGCCCACCGAGAAGTAGGGGCTGGCCCGCCAGGAATGTTGGAAAATACTACATCCGAGATGTTAGGTTCCCTTAGGTTAGGATATATAACGTTATAGACGTATATAATGTCCCCACGGCAAAGTACATGCCGACACGACCGGAATTTTGTTAAACATTACCAGCGAGGGTCTAGATAGGTTAGGTTAGGTTATATTACGATATGGAAGTATATAATGTGCCCACCGAGAAGTAGGGCCTGGCCCGCCAGGAACGTTGGAAAATAATACATGCGAGATGTTAGGTTCCCTTAGGTTAGGATATATAACGTTATAGACGTATATAATGTCCACACCGAGAAGTACGGGCCGACACGACCGGGATTTTGTAAAACATTACCAGCGAGGGTCTAGATGGGTTTGTTTAGGTTATATTGCGATATAGACATATATAATGTGCCCATCGAGAAGTAGGGGCCGACCCGCCAGGAATGTTGGAAAATACTACATCCGACATGTTAGGTTCCCTTAGGTTAGGATATATAACGTTATAGACGTATATAATGTCCCCACCGAGAAGTACGGGCAGACACGACCGGGATTTTGTCAAACATTACCAGCGACGGTCTAGATGGGTTAGGTTGGGTTATATTACGATATAGACGTATATAATGTGCCCACCGAGAAGTAGGGGCCGACCCGCCAGGAATGTTGGAAAATACTACATCCGCGATGTTAGGTTCCCTTAGGTTAGGATATATAAATTTTTAGACGTATATAATGTACGCACCAAGACGTACGGGAAGACATGAGCGGGATTCTGTGAAACATTACCAGCGAGGGTCTAGGTGGGTTAGGTTAGGTTATATTACGTTATAGACGTATATAATGTTCCCACCGAGAAGTAGGGGCCGACCCGCCAGAAATGTTGGAAAATACTACATCCGAGAAGTTAGGTTCCCTTAGGTTAGGATATATAACGTTATAGACGTATATAATGTCCCCACGGCAAAGTACGGGCCGAAACGACCGGAATTTTGTAAAACATTACCAGCGAGGGTCTAGATGGGTTAGGTTAGATTATATTACGATATGGACGTATATAATGTGCCCACCGAGAAGTAGGGGCTGGCCCGCCAGGAACGTTGGAAAATAATACATGCGAGATGTTAGGTTCCCTTAGGTTAGGATATATAACGATACAGACGTATATAATGTCCACACCGAGAAGTACGGGCAGACACGACCGGGATTTTGTAAAACATTACTAGCGAGGGTCTAGATGGGTTAGGTTAGGTTATATTGCGATATAGACATATATAATGTGCCCATCGAGAAGTAGGGGCCGACCCGCGAGGAATGTTGGAAAATACTACATCCGACATGTTAGGTTCCCTTAGGTTAGGATATATAACGTTATAGACGTATATAATGTCCCCACCGAGAAGTACGGGCAGACACGACCGGGATTTTGTAAAACATTACCAGCGAGGGTCTACATGGATTAGGTTAGGGTATATTACGATATAGACGTATATAATGTGCCCACCGAGAAGTAGGGGCCGACCCGCCAGGAATGTTGGAAAATACTACATCCGAGAAGTTAGGTTCCCTTAGGTTAGGATATATAACGTTATAGACGTATATAATGTCCTCACGGCAAAGTACAGGCCGACACGACGGGTATTTTGTAAAACATTACCAGCGACGGTCTAGATGGGTTAGGTTAGGTTATATTACGATATAGACGTATATAATGTGCCCACCGAGAAGTAGGGGCCGACCCGCCAGGAATGTTGGAAAATACTACATCCGAGATGTTAGGTTCCTTTAGGTTAGGATATATAACGTTATAGACGTATATAATGTCCCCACGGCAAGGTACGGGCCGACACGGCCGGAATTTTGTAAAACATTACCAGCGTGGTTCTAGATGGGTTAGGTTAGATTATATTACGATATGGACGTATATAATGTGCCCACCGAGAAGTAGGGGCTGGCCCGCCAGGAACGTTGGAAAATAATACATCCGAGATGTTAGGTTCCCTTAGGTTAGGATATATAACGTTATAGACGTATATAATGTCCCCACGGCAAAGTACATGCCGACACGACCGGAATTTTGTTAAACATTACCAGCGAGGGTCTAGATAGGTTAGGTTAGGTTATATTACGATATGGAAGTATATAATGTGCCCACCGAGAAGTAGGGCCTGGCCCGCCAGGAACGTTGGAAAATAATACATGCGAGATGTTAGGTTCCCTTAGGTTAGGATATATAACGTTATAGACGTATATAATGTCCACACCGAGAAGTACGGGCCGACACGACCGGGATTTTGTAAAACATTACCAGCGAGGGTCTAGATGGGTTTGTTTAGGTTATATTGCGATATAGACATACATAATGTGCCCATCGAGAAGTAGGGGCCGACCCGCCAGGAATGTTGGAAAATACTACATCCGACATGTTAGGTTCCCTTAGGTTAGGATATATAACGTTATAGACGTATATAATGTCCCCACCGAGAAGTACGGGCAGACACGACCGGGATTTTGTCAAACATTACCAGCGACGGTCTAGATGGGTTAGGTTGGGTTATATTACGATATAGACGTATATAATGTGCCCACCGAGAAGTAGGGGCCGACCCGCCAGGAATGTTGGAAAATACTACATCCGCGATGTTAGGTTCCCTTAGGTTAGGATATATAAATTTTTAGACGTATATAATGTACGCACCAAGACGTACGGGAAGACATGAGCGGGATTCTGTGAAACATTACCAGCCAGGGTCTAGATGGGTTAGGTTAGGTTATATTGCGATATAGACATATATAATGTGCCCACCGAGAAGTAGGGGCTGGCCCGCCAGGAACGTTGGAAAATAATACATCCGAGATGTTAGGTTCCCTTAGGTTAGGATATATAACGTTATAGACGTATATAATGTCCCCACGGCAAAGTACATGCCGACACGACCGGAATTTTGTTAAACATTACCAGCGAGGGTCTAGATAGGTTAGGTTAGGTTATATTACGATATGGAAGTATATAATGTGCCCACCGAGAAGTAGGGCCTGGCCCGCCAGGAACGTTGGAAAATAATACATGCGAGATGTTAGGTTCCCTTAGGTTAGGATATATAACGTTATAGACGTATATAATGTCCACACCGAGAAGTACGGGCCGACACGACCGGGATTTTGTAAAACATTACCAGCGAGGGTCTAGATGGGTTTGTTTAGGTTATATTGCGATATAGACATATATAATGTGCCCATCGAGAAGTAGGGGCCGACCCGCCAGGAATGTTGGAAAATACTACATCCGACATGTTAGGTTCCCTTAGGTTAGGATATATAACGTTATAGACGTATATAATGTCCCCACCGACAAGTACGGGCAGACACGACCGGGATTTTGTAAAACATTACCAGCGAGGGTCTAGATGGATTAGGTTAGGTTATATTACGATATAGACGTATATAATGTGCCCACCGAGAAGTAGGGGCCGACCCGCCAGGAATGTTGGAAAATACTACATCCGCGAAGTTAGGTTCCCTTAGGTTAGGATATATAACGTTATAGACGTATATAATGTCCCCACGGCAAAGTACAGGCCGACACGACCGGTATTTTGTAAAACATTACCAGCGAGGGTCTAGATGGGTTTGGTTAGGTTATATTGCGATATAGACATATATAATGTGCCCATCGAGAAGTAGGGGCCGACCCGCCAGGAATGTTGGAAAATACTACATCCGACATGTTAGGTTCCCTTAGGTTAGGATATACAACGTTATAGACGTATATAATGTCCCCACCGAGAAGTACGGGCAGACACGACCGGGATTTTGTAAAACATTACCAGCGAGGGTCTAGATGGATTAGGTTAGGTTATATTACGATATAGACGTATATAATGTGCCCACCGAGAAGTAGGGGCCGACCCGCCAGGAATGTTGGAAAATACTACATCCGAGATGTTAGGTTCCCTTAGGTTAGGACATATAACGTTAGAGACGTATATAATGTCCCCACGGCAAAGTACAGGCCGACACGACCGGAATTTTGTAAAACATTACCAGCGAGGGTCTAGATGGGTTAGGTTAGATTATATTACGATATGGACGTATATAATGTGCCCACCGAGAAGTAGGGGCCGGCCCGCCAGGAATGTTGGAAAATACTACATCCAAGATGTTAGGTTCCCTTAGGTTAGGATATATAACGATATAGACGTATATAATGTCCACACCGAGAAGTACGGGCCGACACGACCGGGATTTTGTAAAACATTACCAGCGACGGTCTAGATGGGTTAGGTTAGGTTATATTGCGATATAGATATATATAATGTGCCCATCGAGAAGTAGGGGCCGACCCGCCAGGAATGTTGGAAAATACTACATCCGACATGTTAGGTTCCCTTAGGTTATTATATATAACGTTATAGACGTATATAATGTCCCCACCGAGAAGTACGGGCAGACACGACCGGGATTTTGTAAAACATTACCAGCGAGGGTCTACATGGATTAGGTTAGGGTATATTACGATATAGACGTATATAATGTGCCCACCGAGAAGTAGGGGCCGACCCGCCAGGAATATTGGAAAATACTACATCCGAGAAGTTAGGTTCCCTTAGGTTAGGATATATAACGTTATAGACGTATATAATGTCCCCACCGGGAAGTACGGGTCGACACGACCGGGATTTTGTAAAACATTACCAGCGACGGTCTAGATGGGTTAGGTTAGGTTATATTACGATATAGACGTATATAATGTGCCCACCGAGAAGTAGGGGCCGACCCGCCAGGAATGTTGGAAAATACTACATCCGAGATGTTAGGCTCCCTTAGGTTAGGATATATAACGTTATAGACGTATATAATGTCCCCACCGAGAAGTACGGGTCAACACGACCGGGATTTTGTAAAACATTACCAGCGACGGTCTAGATGGGTTAGGTTAGGTTATATTACGATATAGACGTATATAATGTGCCCACCGAGAAGTAGGGGCCGACCCGCCAGGAATGTTGGAAAATACTACATCCGAGATGTTAGGTTCCCTTAGGTTAGGATATATAACGTTAGAGACGTATATAATGTCTCCACGGCAAAGTACGGGCCGACACGACCGGAATTTTGTAAAACATTACCAGCGAGGGTCTAGATGGGTTAGGTTAGATTATATTACGATATGGACGTATATAATGTGCCCACCGAGAAGTAGGGGCCGGCCCGCCAGGAATGTTGCAAAATACTACATCCGAGATGTTAGGTTCCCTTAGGTTAGGATATATAACGATATAGACGTATATAATGTCCACACCGAGAAGTACGGGCCGACACGACCGGGATTTTGTAAAACATTACCAGCGACGGTCTAGATGGGTTAGGTTAGGTTATATTACGATATAGACGTATATAATATGCCCACCGAGAAGTAGGGGCCGACCCGCCAGGAATGTTGGAAAATACTACATCCGAGATGTTAGGTTCCCTTAGGTTAGGATAAATAAATTTATAGACGTATATAATGTACGCACCGAGACGTACGGGAAGACATGAACGGGATTCAGTGAAACATTACCAGCGAGGGTGTAGGTGGGTTAGGTTAGGTTATATTACGTTATAGACGTATATAAAGTTCCCACCGAGAAGTAGGGCCCGACCCGCCAGAAATGTTGGAAAATACTACGTCCGAGATGTTAGGTTCCCTTAGGTTAGGATATATAACGTTATAGACGTATAAAATGTCCCCACGGCAAAGTACGGGCCGACACGACCGGAATTTTGTAAAACATTACCAGCGTGGGTCTAGATGGGTTAGGTTAGATTATATTACGATATGGAAGTATATAATGTGCCCACCGAGAAGTAGGGGCCGACCCGCCAGGAATGTTGGAAAATACTACATCCGAGAAGTTAGGTTCCCTTAGGTTAGGATATATAACGTTATAGACGTATATAATGTCCCCACCGAGAAGTACGGGTCGACACGACCGGGATTTTGTAAAACATTACCAGCGACGGTCTAGATGGGTTAGGTTAGGTTATATTACGATATAGACGTATATAATGTGCCCATCGAGAAGTAGGGGCCGACCCGCCAGGAATGTTGGAAAATACTACATCCGACATGTTAGGTGCCCTTAGGTTAGGATATATAACGTTATAGACGTATATAATGTCCCCACCGAGAAGTACGGGCAGACACGACCGGGATTTTGTAAAACATTACCAGCGAGGGTCTAGATGGATTAGGTTAGGTTATATTACAATATAGACGTATATAATGTGCCCACCGAGAAGTAGGGGCTGGACCGCCAGGAACGTTGGAAAATAATACATGCGAGATGTTAGGTTCCCTTAGGTTAGGATATATAACGTTATAGACGTATATAATGTCCCCACCGAGAAGTAGGGGCAGACACGACCGGGATTTTGTAAAACATTACCAGCGAGGGTCTACATGGATTAGGTTAGGGTATATTACGATATAGACGTATATAATGTGCCCACCGAGAAGTAGGGGCCGAACCGCCAGGAATGTTGGAAAATACTAGATCCGGGAAGTTAGGTTCCCTTAGGTTAGGATATATAACGTTATAGACGTATATAATGTCCCCACGGCAAAGTACGGGCCGACACGGCCGGAATTTTGTAAAACATTACCAGCGTGGGTCTAGATGGGTTAGGTTAGATTATATTACGATATGGACGTATATAATGTGCCCACCGAGAAGTAGGGGCTGGCCCGCCAGGAACGTTGGAAAATAATACATGCGAGATGTTAGGTTCCCTTAGGTTAGAATATATAACGTTACAGACGTATATAATGTCCACACCGAGAAGTACGGGCCGACACGACCGGGATTTTGTAAAACATTACCAGCGAGGGTCTAGATGGGTTAGGTTAGGTTATATTGCGATATAGGCATATATAATGTGCCCATCGAGAAGTAGGGGCCGACCCGCCAGGAATGTTGGAAAATACTACATCCGACATGTTAGGTTCCCTTAGGTTAGGATATATAACGTTATAGACGTATATAATGTCCCCACCGAGAAGTACGGGCAGACACTACCGGGACTTTGTAAAACATTACCAGCGAGGGTCTACATGGATTAGGTTAGGGTATATTACGATATAGACGTATATAATGTGCCCACCGAGAAGTAGGGGCCGACCCGCCAGGAATGTTGGAAAATACTACATCCGAGAAGTTAGGTTCCCTTAGGTTAGGATATATAACGTTATAGACGTATATAATGTCCCCACCGAGAAGTACGGGTCGACACGACCGGGATTTTGTAAAACATTACCAGTGACGGTCTAGATGGGTTAGGTTAGGTTATATTACGATATAGACGTATATAATGTGCCCACCGAGAAGTAGGGGCCGACCCGCCAGGAATGTTGGAAAATACTACATCCGAGATGTTAGGTTCCCTTAGGTTAGGATATATAACGTTAGAGACGTATATAATGTCTCCACGGCAAAGTACGGGCCGACACGACCGGAATTTTGTAAAACATTACCAGCGAGGGTCTAGATGGGTTAGGTTAGATTATATTACGGTATGGACGTATATAATGTGCCCACCGAGAAGTAGGGGCCGGCCCGCCAGGAATGTTGCAAAATACTACATCCGAGATGTTAGGTTCCCTTAGGTTAGGATATATAACGATATAGACGTATATAATGTCCACACCGAGAAGTACGGGCCGACACGACCGGGATTTTGTAAAACATTACCAGCGACGGTCTAGATGGGTTAGGTTAGGTTATATTACGATATAGACGTATATAATATGCTCACCGAGAAGTAGGGGCCGACCCGCCAGGAATGTTGGAAAATACTACATCCGAGATGTTAGGTTCCCTTAGGTTAGGATAAATAAATTTATAGACGTATATAATGTACGCACCGAGACGTACGGGAAGACATGAACGGGATTCAGTGAAACATTACCAGCGAGGGTGTAGGTGGGTTAGGTTAGGTTATATTACGTTATAGACGTATATAAAGTTCCCACCGAGAAGTAGGGCCCGACCCGCCAGAAATGTTGGAAAATACTACGTCCGAGATGTTAGGTTCCCTTACGTTAGGATATATAACGTTATAGACGTATAAAATGTCCCCACGGCAAAGTACGGGCCGACACGACCGGAATTTTGTAAAACATTACCAGCGTGGGTCTAGATGGGTTAGGTTAGATTATATTACGATATGGAAGTATATAATGTGCCCACCGAGAAGTAGGGGCTGGCCCGCCAGGAACGTTGGAAAATAATACATGCGAGATGTTAGGTTCCCTTAGGTTAGGATATATAACGTTACAGACGTATATAATGTCCACACCGAGAAGTACGGGCCGACACGACCGGGATTTTGTAAAACATTACCAGCGAGGGTCTAGATGGGTTAGGTTAGGTTATATTGCGATATAGACAGATATAATGTGCCCATCGAGAAGTAGGGGCCGACCCGCCAGGAATGTTGGAAAATACTACATCCGACATGTTAGGTTCCCTTAGGTTAGGATATATAACGTTATAGACGTATATAATGTCCCCACCGAGAAGTACGGGCAGACACTACCGGGATTTTGTAAAACATTACCAGCGAGGGTCTACATGGATTAGGTTAGGGTATATTACGATATAGACGTATATAATGTGCCCACCGAGAAGTAGGGGCCGACCCGCCAGGAATGTTGGAAAATACTACATCCGAGAAGTTAGGTTCCCTTAGGTTAGGATATATAACGTTATAGACGTATATAATGTCCCCACCGAGAAGTACGGGTCGACACGACCGGGATTTTGTAAAACATTACCAGCGACGGTCTAGATGGGTTAGGTTAGGTTATATTACGATATAGACGTATATAATGTGCCCATCGAGAAGTAGGGGCCGACCCGCCAGGAATGTTGGAAAATACTACATCCGACATGTTAGGTGCCCTTAGGTTAGGATATATAACGTTATAGACGTATATAATGTCCCCACCGAGAAGTACGGGCAGACACGACCGGGATTTTGTAAAACATTACCAGCGAGGGTCTAGATGGATTAGGTTAGGTTATATTACAATATAGACGTATATAATGTGCCCACCGAGAAGTAGGGGCTGGACCGCCAGGAACGTTGGAAAATAATACATGCGAGATGTTAGGTTCCCTTAGGTTAGGATATATAACGTTATAGACGTATATAATGTCCACACCGAGAAGTACGGGCCGACACGACCGGGATTTTGTAAAACATTACCAGCGAGGGTCTAGATGGATTAGGTTAGGTTATATTACGATATAGACGTATATAATGTGCCCACCGAGAAGTAGGGGCCGAACCGCCAGGAATGTTGGAAAATACTAGATCCGAGAAGTTAGGTTCCCTTAGGTTAGGATATATAACGTTATAGACGTATATAATGTCCCCACCGAGATGTACGGGTCGACACGACCGGGATTTTGTAAAACATTACCAGCGACGGTCTAGATGGGTTAGGTTAGGTTATATTACGATATAGAAGTATATAATGTGCCCACCGAGAAGTAGGGGCCGACCCGCCAGGAATGTTGGAAAATACTACATCCGAGATGTTAGGTTCCCTTAGGTTAGGATATATAACGTTAGAGACGTATATAATGTCTCCACGGCAAAGTACGGGCCGACACGACCGGAATTTTGTAAAACATTACCAGCGAGGGTCTAGATGGGTTAGGTTAGATTATATTACGATATGGACGTATATAATGTGCCCACCGAGAAGTAGGGGCCGGCCCGCCAGGAATGTTGCAAAATACTACATCCGAGATGTTAGGTTCCCTTAGGTTAGGATATATAACGATATAGACGTATATAATGTCCACACCGAGAAGTACGGGCCGACACGACCGGGATTTTGTAAAACATTACCAGCGACGGTCTAGATGGGTTAGGTTAGGTTATATTACGATATAGACGTATATAATATGCCCACCGAGAAGTAGGGGCCGACCCGCCAGGAATGTTGGAAAATACTACATCCGAGATGTTAGGTTCCCTTAGGTTAGGATAAATAAATTTATAGACGTATATAATGTACGCACCGAGACGTACGGGTCGACACGACCGGGATTTTGTAAAACATTACCAGCGACGGTCTAGATGGGTTAGGTTAGGTTATATTACGATATAGACGTATATAATGTGCCCACCGAGAAGTAGGGGCCGACCCGCCAGGAATGTTGGAAAATACTACATCCGAGATGTTAGGTTCCCTTAGGTTAGGATATATAAATTTTTAGACGTATATAATGTACGCACCGAGACGTACGGGAAGGCATGAGCGGGATTCTGTGAAACATTACCAGCGAGGGTCTAGGTGGGTTAGGTTAGGTTATATTACGTTATAGACGTATATAATGTTCCCACCGAGAAGTAGGGGCCGACCCGCCAGAAATGTTGGAAAATACTACATCCGAGATGTTAGGTTCCCTTAGGTTAGGATATAAAACGATATAGACATATATAATGTCCCCACGGCAAAGTACGGGCCGACACGACCGGAATTTTGTAAAACATTACCAGCGGGGTTCTAGATGGGTTAGGTTAGGATATATTACGATATGGACGTATATAATGTGCCCACCGAGAAGTAGGGGCCGACCCGCCAGGAATGTTGGAAAATACTACATCCGAGATGTTAGGTTCCCTTGGGTTAGGATATATAACGTTATAGACGTATATAATGTCCCCACCGAGAAGTACGGGCAGACACGACCGGGATTTTGTAAAACATCACTAGCGAGGGTCTACATGGGTTAGGTTAGGTTATATTACGATATAGACGTATATAATGTGCCCACCGAGAAGTAGGGGCCGACCCGCCAGGAATGTTGGAAAATACTACATCCGAGATGTTAGGTTCCCTTAGGTTAGGATATATAAATTTTTAGACGTATATAATGTACGCACCGAGACGTACGGGAATACATGAGCGGGATTCTGTGAAACATTACCAGCGAGGGTCTAGGTGGGTTAGGTTAGGTTATATTACGTTATAGACGTATATAATGTTCCCACCGAGAAGTAGGGGCCGACCCGCCAGAAATGTTGGAAAATACTACATCCGAGATGTTAGGTTCCCTTGGGTTAGGATATATAACGTTATAGACGTATATAATGTCCCCACCGAGAAGTACGGGCAGACACGACCGGGATTTTGTAAAACATCACCAGCGAGGGTCTAGATGGGTTAGGTTAGGTTATATTACGATATAGACGTATATAATGTGTCCACCGAGAAGTGGGGGCCGACCCGCCAGGAATGTTGGAAAATACCACATCCGAGATGTTAGGTTCCCTCAGGTTAGGATATATAAAGTTATAGACGTATGTAATGTCCCCACGGCAAAGTACGGGCCGACACGACCGGAATTTTGTAAAACATTACCAGCGAGGGTCTAGATGGGTTAGGTTAGGTTATGTTACGATATGGACGTATATAATGTCCCCACCGAGAAGTACGGGTCGACACGACCGGGATTTTGTAAAACATTACCAGCGACGGTCTAGATGGGTTAGGTTAGGTTATATTACGATATAGACGTATATAATGTGTCCCCCGAGAAGTGGGGGCCTACCCGCCAGGAATGTTGGAAAATACTACATCCGAGATGTTAGGTTCCCTTAGGTTAGGATATATAAATTTATAGACGTATATAATGTACGCACCGAGACGTACGGGAAGACATAAACGGGATTCTGTGAAACATTACCAGCGAGGGTCTAGGTGGGTTAGGTTAGGTTATATTACGTTATAGACGTATATAATGTTCCCACCGAGAAGTAGGGGCCGACCCGCCAGAAATGTTGGAAAATACTACATCCGAGATGTTAGGTTCCCTTAGGTTAGGATATAAAACGATATAGACATATATAATGTCCCCACGGCAAAGTACGGGCCGACACGACCGGAATTTTGTAAAACATTACCAGCGAGGGTCTAGATGGGTTAGGTTAGGTTATATTACGTTATAGACGTATATAATGTTCCCACCGAGAAGTAGGGGCCGACCCGCCAGAAATGTTGGAAAATACTACATCCGAGATGTTAGGTTCCCTTAGGTTAGGATATAAAACGATATAGACATATATAATGTCCCCACGGCAAAGTATGGGCCGACACGACCGGAATTTTGTAAAACATTACCAGCGAGGGTCTAGATGGGTTAGGTTAGGTTATATTACGATATAGACGTATATAATGTGCCCACCGAGAAGTAGGGGCCGGCCCGCCAGGAATGTTGGAAAATACTACATCCGAGATGTTAGGTTCCCTTGGGTTAGGATATATAACGTTATAGACGTAAATAATGTCCCCACCGAGAAGTACGGGCCGACACGACCGGGATTTTGTAAAACATTACCAGCGAGGGTCTAGGTGGGTTAGGTTAGGTTATATTACGATATAGACGTATATAATGTGCCCACTGGGAAGTAGGGGCCGACCCGCCAGGAATGTTGGAAAATACTACATCCGAGATGTTAGGTTCCCTTAGGTTAGCATATATAACGTTATAGACGTATATAATGTCCCCACCGAGAAGTACGGGCCGACACGACCGGGATTTTGTAAAACATTACCAGCGACGGTCTAGATGGGTTAGGTTAGGTTATATTACGATATAGACGTATATAATGTGTCCACCGAGAAGTGGGGGCCGACCCGCCAGGAATGTTGGAAAATACTACATCCGAGATGTTAGGTTCCCTTGGGTTAGGATATATAACGTTATAGACGTATATAATGTCCGCACCGAGAAGTACGTGCAGACACGACCGGGATTTTGTAAAACATCACCAGCGAGGGTCTAGATGTGTTAGGTTAGGTTATATTACGATATAGACGTATATAATGTGTCCCCCGAGAAGTGGGGGCCTACCCGCCAGGAATGTTGGAAAATACTACATCCGAGATGTTAGGTTCCCTTAGGTTAGGATATATAAATTTATAGACGTATATAATGTGCGCACCGAGACGTACGGGAAGACATAAACGGGATTCTGTGAAACATTACCAGCGAGGGTCTAGGTGGGTTAGGTTAGGTTATATTACGTTATAGACGTATATAATGTTCCCACCGAGAAGTAGGGGCCCACCCGCCAGAAATGTTGGAAAATACTACATCCGAGATGTTAGGTTCCCTTAGGTTAGGATATATAAATTTATAGACGTATATAATGTACGCACCGAGACGTACGGGAAGACATAAACGGGATTCTGTGAAACATTACCAGCGAGGGTCTAGGTGGGTTAGGTTAGGTTATATTACGTTATAGACGTATATAATGTTCCCACCGAGAAGTAGGGGCCGACCCGCCTGAAATGTTGGAAAATACTACATCCGAGATGTTAGGTTCCCTTAGGTTAGGATATAAAACGATATAGACATATATAATGTCCCCACGGCAAAGTACGGGCCGACACGACCGGAATTTTGTAAAACATTACCAGCGAGGGTCTAGATGGGTTAGGTTAGGTTATATTACGATATAGACGTATATAATGTGCCCACCTAGAAGTAGGGGCCGGCCCGCCAGGAATGTTGGAAAATACTACATCCGAGATGTTAGGTTCCCTTGGGTTAGGATATATAACGTTATAGACGTAAATAATGTCCCCACCGAGAAGTACGGGCCGACACGACCGGGATTTTGTAAAACATTACCAGCGAGGGTCTAGGAGGGTTAGGTTAGGTTATATTACGATATAGACGTATATAATGTGCCCACTGGGAAGTAGGGGCCGCCCCGCCAGGAATGTTGGAAAATACTACATCCGAGATGTTAGGTTCCCTTAGGTTAGCATATATAACGTTATAGACGTATATAATGTCCCCACCGAGAAGTACGGTTCGACACGACCGGGATTTTGTAAAACATTACCAGCGACTGTCTAGATGGGTTAGGTTAGGTTATATTACGATATAGACGTATATAATGTGCCCACCGAGAAGTAGGGGCCGACCCGCCAGGACTGTTGGAAAATACTACATCCGAGATGTTAGGTTCCCTTAGGTTAGGATATATAAATTTATAGACGTATATAATGTACGCACCGAGACGTACGGGAAGACATAAACGGGATTCTGTGAAACATTACCAGCGAGGGTCTAGGTGGGTTAGGTTAGGTAATATTACGTTATAGACGTATATAATGTGCCCACCGAGAAGTAGGGGCCGACCCGCCAGGAATGTTGGAAAATACTACATCCGAGAAGCTAGGTTCCCTTAGGTTAGGATATATAAGTTTATAGACGTATATAATGTACGCACCGAGACGTACGGGAAGACATGAACGGGATTCTGTGAAACATTACCAGCGAGGGTCTAGGTGGGTTAGGTTAGGTTATATTACGTTATAGACGTATATAATGTGCCCACCGAGAAGTAGGCGCCGACCCGCCAGAAATGTTGGAAAATACTACATCCGAGATGTTAGGTTCCCTTAGGTTAGGATATAAAACGATATAGACATATATAATGTCCCCACGGCAAAGTACGGGCCGACACGGCCGGAATTTTGTAAAACATTACCAGCGAGGGTCTAGATGGGTTAGGTTAGGTTATATTACGATATGGACGTATATAATGTGCACACCGAGAAGTAGGGGCCGACCCGCCAGGAATGTTGGAAAATACTACATCCGAGATGTTAGGTTCCCTTAGGTTAGCATATATAACGTTATAGACGTATATAATGTTCCCACCAAGAAGTACGGTTTGACACGACCGGGATTTTGTAAAACATTACCAGCGACGGTCTAGATGGGTTAGGTTAGGTTATATTACGATATAGACGTATATAATGTGCCCACCGAGAAGTAGGGGCCGACCCGCCAGGAATGTTGGAAAATACTACATCCGAGATGTTAGGTTCCCTTAGGTTAGGATATATAAATTTATAGACGTATATAATGTACGCACCGAGACGTACGGGAAGACATAAACGGGATTCTGTGAAACATTACCAGCGAGGGTCTAGGTGGGTTAGGTTAGGTTATATTACGTTATAGACGTATATAATGTGCCCACCGAGAAGTAGGGGCCGAACCGCCAGGAATGTTGGAAAATACTACATCCGAGAAGCTAGGTTCCCTTAGGTTAGGATATATAAGTTTATAGACGTATATAATGTACGCACCGAGACGTACGGGAAGACATGAACGGGATTCTGTGAAACATTACCAGCGAGGGTCTAGGTGGGTTAGGTTAGGTTATATTACGTTATAGACGTATATAATGTTCCCACCGAGAAGTAGGCGCCGACCCGCCAGAAATGTTGGAAAATACTACATCCGAGATGTTAGGTTCCCTTAGGTTAGGATATAAAACGATATAGACATATATAATGTCCCCACGGCAAAGTACGGGCCGACACGACCGGAATTTTGTAAAACATTACCAGCGAGGGTCTAGATGGGTTAGGTTAGGTTATATTACGATATGGACGTATATAATGTGCCCACCGAGAAGTAGGGGCCGGCCCGCCAGGAATGTTGGAAAATACTACATCCGAGATGTTAGGTTCCCTTGGGTTAAGATATATAACGTTATAGACGTAAATAATGTCCCCACCGAGAAGTACGGGCCGACACGACCGGGATTTTGTAAAACATTACCAGCGAGGTTCTAGGTGGGTTAGGTTAGGTTATATTCCGATATAGACGTATATAATGTGCCCACTGAGAAGTAGGGGCCGACCCGCCAGGAATGTTGGAAAATACTGCATCCGAGATGTTAGGTTCCCTTAGGTTAGCATATATAACGTTATAGACGTATATAATGTCCCCACCGAGAAGTACGGTTCGACACGACCGGGATTTTGTAAAACATTACCAGCGACGGTCTAGATGGATTAGGTTAGGTTATATTACGATATAGACGTATATAATGTGCCCACCGAGAAGTAGGGGCCGACCCGCCAGGAATGTTGGAAAATACTACATCCGAGATGTTAGGTTCCCTTAGGTTAGGATATATAAATTTATAGACGTATATAATGTACGCACCGAGACGTACGGGAAGACATAAACGGGATTCTGTGAAACATTACCAGCGAGGGTCTAGGTGGGTTAGGTTAGGTTATATTACGTTATAGACGTATATAATATTCCCACCGAGAAGTAGGGGCCGACCGGCCAGAAATGTTGGAAAATACTACATCCGAGATGTTAGGTTCCCTTAGGTTAGGATATAAAACGATATAGACATATATAATGTCCCCAGGGCAAAGTACGGGCCGACACGACCGGAATTTTGTAAAACATTACCAGCGAGGGTCTAGATGGGTTAGGTTAGGTTATATTACGTTATAGACGTATATAATGTTCCCACCGAGAAGTAGGGGCCGACCCGTCAGAAATGTTGGAAAATACTACATCCGAGATGTTAGGTTCCCTTAGGTTAGGATATAAAACGATATAGACATATATAATGTCCCCACGGCATAGTACGGGCCGACACGACCGGAATTTTGTAAAACATTACCAGCGAGGGTCTAGATGGGTTAGGTTAGGTTATATTACGATATGGACGTATATAATGTGCCCACCGAGAAGTAGGGGCCGGCCCGCCAGGAATGTTGGAAAATACTACATCCGAGATGTTAGGTTCCCTTAGGTTAGGATATATAACGATATAGACGTATATAATGTCCCCACCGAGAAGTACGGGTCGACACGACAGGGATTTTGTAAAACATTACCAGCGAGGGTCTAGATGGGTTAGGTTAGGTTATATTACGATATAGACGTATATAGTGTGCCCACCGAGAAGTAGGGGCCGGCCCGCCAGGAATGTTGGAAAATACTACATCCGAGATGTTAGGTTCCCTTGGGTTAGGATATATAACGTTATAGACGTAAATAATGTCCCCACCGAGAAGTACGGGCCGACACGACCGGGATTTTGTAAAACATTACCAGCGAGGGTCTAGGTGGGTTAGGTTAGGTTATATTACGATATAGACGTATATAATGTGCCCACTGGGAAGTAGGGGCCGCCCCGCCAGGAATGTTGGAAAATACTACATCCGAGAGGTTAGGTTCCCTTAGGTTAGCATATATAACGTTATAGACGTATATAATGTCCCCACCGAGAAGTACGGTTCGACACGACCGGGATTTTGTAAAACATTACCAGCGACTGTCTAGATGGGTTAGGTTAGGTTATATTACGATATAGACGTATATAATGTGCCCACCGAGAAGTAGGGGCCGACCCGCCAGGACTGTTGGAAAATACTACATCCGAGATGTTAGGTTCCCTTAGGTTAGGATATATAAATTTATAGACGTATATAATGTACGCACCGAGACGTACGGGAAGACATAAACGGGATTCTGTGAAACATTACCAGCGAGGGTCTAGGTGGGTTAGGTTAGGTTATATTACGTTATAGACGTATATAATGTGCCCACCGAGAAGTAGGTGCCGACCCGCCAGGAATGTTGGAAAATACTACATCCGAGAAGCTAGGTTCCCTTAGGTTAGGATATATAAGTTTATAGACGTATATAATGTACGCACCGAGACGTACGGGAAGACATGAACGGGATTCTGTGAAACATTACCAGCGAGGGTCTAGGTGGGTTAGGTTAGGTTATATTACGTTATAGACGTATATAATGTTCCCACCGAGAAGTAGGCGCCGACCCGCCAGAAATGTTGGAAAATACTACATCCGAGATGTTAGGTTCCCTTAGGTTAGGATATAAAACGATATAGACATATATAATGTCCCCACGGCAAAGTACGGGCCGACACGGCCGGAATTTTGTAAAACATTACCAGCGACGGTCTAGATGGGTTAGGTTAGGTTATATTACGATATAGACGTATATAATGTGTCCACCGAGAAGTGGGGGCCGACCCGCCAGGAATGTTGGAAAATACTACATCCGAGATGTTAGGTTCCCTTGGGTTAGGATATATAACGTTATAGACGTATATAATGTCCCCACCGAGAAGTACGTGCAAACACGACCGGCATTTTGTAAAACATTACCAGCGAGGGTCTAGATGGGTTAGGTTAGGTTATATTACGATATAGACGTATATAATGTGCCCACCGAGAAGTAGGGGCCGGCCCGCCAGGAATGTTGGAAAATACTACATCCGAGATGTTAGGTTCCCTTGGGTTAGGATATATAACGTTATAGACGTAAATAATGTCCCCACCGAGAGGTACGGGCCGACACGACCGGGATTTTGTAAAACATTACCAGCGAGGGTCTAGGTGGGTTAGGTTAGGTTATATTACGTTATAGACGTATATAATGTTCCCACCGAGAAGTAGGCGCCGACCCGCCAGAAATGTTGGAAAATACTACATCCGAGATGTTAGGTTCCCTTAGGTTAGGATATAAAACGATATAGACATATATAATGTCCCCACGGCAAAGTACGGGCCGACACGACCGGAATTTTGTAAAACATTACCAGCGAGGGTCTAGATGGGTTAGGTTAGGTTATATTACGATATGGACGTATATAATGTGCCCACCGAGAAGTAGGGGCCGGCCCGCCAGGAATGTTGGAAAATACTACATCCGAGATGTTAGGTTCCCTTGGGTTAAGATATATAACGTTATAGACGTAAATAATGTCCCCACCGAGAAGTACGGGCCGACACGACCGGGATTTTGTAAAACATTACCAGCGAGGTTCTAGGTGGGTTAGGTTAGGTTATATTACGATATAGACGTATATAATGTGCCCACTGAGAAGTAGGGGCCGACCCGCCAGGAATGTTGGAAAATACTGCATCCGAGATGTTAGGTTCCCTTAGGTTAGCATATATAACGTTATAGACGTATATAATGTCCCCACCGAGAAGTACGGTTCGACACGACCGGGATTTTGTAAAACATTACCAGCGACGGTCTAGATGGATTAGGTTAGGTTATATTACGATATAGACGTATATAATGTGCCCACCGAGAAGTAGGGGCCGACCCGCCAGGAATGTTGGAAAATACTACATCCGAGATGTTAGGTTCCCTTAGGTTAGGATATATAAATTTATAGACGTATATAATGTACGCACCGAGACGTACGGGAAGACATAAACGGGATTCTGTGAAACATTACCAGCGAGGGTCTAGGTGGGTTAGGTTAGGTTATATTACGTTATAGACGTATATAATATTCCCACCGAGAAGTAGGGGCCGACCCGCCAGAAATGTTGGAAAATACTACATCCGAGATGTTAGGTTCCCTTAGGTTAGGATATAAAACGATATAGACATATATAATGTCCCCACGGCAAAGTACGGGCCGACACGACCGGAATTTTGTAAAACATTACCAGCGAGGGTCTAGATGGGTTAGGTTAGGTTATATTACGTTATAGACGTATATAATGTTCCCACCGAGAAGTAGGGGCCGACCCGTCAGAAATGTTGGAAAATACTACATCCGAGATGTTAGGTTCCCTTAGGTTAGGATATAAAACGATATAGACATATATAATGTCCCCACGGCATAGTACGGGCCGACACGACCGGAATTTTGTAAAACATTACCAGCGAGGGTCTAGATGGGTTAGGTTAGGTTATATTACGATATGGACGTATATAATGTGCCCACCGAGAAGTAGGGGCCGGCCCGCCAGGAATGTTGGAAAATACTACATCCGAGATGTTAGGTTCCCTTAGGTTAGGATATAAAACGATATAGACATATATAATGTCCCCACGGCAAAGTACGGGCCGACACGACCGGAATTTTGTAAAACATTACCAGCGAGGGTCTAGATGGGTTAGGTTAGGTTATATTACGATATAGACGTATATAATGTGCCCACCGAGAAGTAGGGGCCGGCCCGCCAGGAATGTTGGAAAATACTACATCCGAGATGTTAGGTTCCCTTGGGTTAGGATATATAACGTTATAGACGTAAATAATGTCCCCACCGAGAAGTACGGGCCGACACGACCGGGATTTTGTAAAACATTACCAGCGAGGGTCTAGGTGGGTTAGGTTAGGTTATATTACGATATAGACGTATATAATGTGCCCACTGGGAAGTAGGGGCCGCCCCGCCAGGAATGTTGGAAAATACTACATCCGAGATGTTAGGTTCCCTTAGGTTAGCATATATAACGTTATAGACGTATATAATGTCCCCACCGAGAAGTACGGTTCGACACGACCGGGATTTTGTAAAACATTACCAGCGACTGTCTAGATGGGTTAGGTTAGGTTATATTACGATATAGACGTATATAATGTGCCCACCGAGAAGTAGGGGCCGACCCGCCAGGACTGTTGGAAAATACTACATCCGAGATGTTAGGTTCCCTTAGGTTAGGATATATAAATTTATAGACGTATATAATGTACGCACCGAGACGTACGGGAAGACATAAACGGGATTCTGTGAAACATTACCAGCGAGGGTCTAGGTGGGTTAGGTTAGGTTATATTACGTTATAGACGTATATAATGTGCCCACCGAGAAGTAGGGGCCGACCCGCCAGGAATGTTGGAAAATACTACATCCGAGAAGCTAGGTTCCCTTAGGTTAGGATATATAAGTTTATAGACGTATATAATGTACGCACCGAGACGTACGGGAAGACATGAACGGGATTCTGTGAAACATTACCAGCGAGGGTCTAGGTGGGTTAGGTTAGGTTATATTACGTTATAGACGTATATAATGTTCCCACCGAGAAGTAGGCGCCGACCCGCCAGAAATGTTGGAAAATACTACATCCGAGATGTTAGGTTCCCTTAGGTTAGGATATATAACGTTATAGACGTATATAATGTCCACACCGAGAAGTACGGGCCGACACGACCGGGATTTTGTAAAACATTACCAGCGAGGGTCTAGATGGGTTAGGTTAGGTTATATTGCGATATAGACGTATATAATGTGCCCATCGAGAAGTAGGGACCGACCCGCCAGGAATATTGGAAAGTACTACATCCGACATGTTAGGTTCCCTTAGGTTAGGATATATAACGTTATAGACGTATATAATGTCCCCACCGAGAAGTACGGGTCGACACGACCGGGATTTTGTAAAACATTACCAGCGACGGTCTAGATGGGTTAGGATAGGTTATATTACGATATAGACGTATATAATGTGTCCCCCGAGAAGTGGGGGCCTACCCGCCAGGAATGTTGGAAAATACTACATCCGAGATGTTAGGTTCCATCAGGTTAGGATATATAAAGTTATAGACGTATATAATGTCCCCACGGCAAAGTACGGGCCGACACGACCGAGATTTTGTAAAACATTACCAGCGAGGGTCTAGGTGGGTTAGGTTAGGTTATATTACGATATAGACGTATATAATGTGCCCACTGGGAAGTAGGTGCCGACCCGCCAGGAATGTTGGAAAATACTACATCCGAGATGTTAGGTTCCCTTAGGTTAGCATATATAACGTTATAGACGTATATAATGTTCCCACCGAGAAGTACGGTTCGACACGACCGGGATTTTGTAAAACATTACCAGCGACGGTCTAGATGGGTTAGGTTAGGTTATATTACGATATAGACGTATATAATGTGCCCACCGAGAAGTAGGGGCCGGCCCGCCAGGAATGTTGGAAAATACTACATCCGAGATGTTAGGTTCCCTTGGGTTAGGATATATAACGTTATAGACGTAAATAATGTCCCCACCGAGAAGTACGGGCCGACACGACCGGGATTTTGTAAAACATTACCAGCGAGGGTCTAGGTGGGTTAGGTTAGGTTATATTACGATATAGACGTATATAATGTGCCCACTGGGAAGTAGGGGCCGCCCCGCCAGGAATGTTGGAAAATACTACATCCGAGAGGTTAGGTTCCCTTAGGTTAGCATATATAACGTTATAGACGTATATAATGTCCCCACCGAGAAGTACGGTTCGACACGACCGGGATTTTGTAAAACATTACCAGCGACTGTCTAGATGGGTTAGGTTAGGTTATATTACGATATAGACGTATATAATGTGCCCACCGAGAAGTAGGGGCCGACCCGCCAGGACTGTTGGAAAATACTACATCCGAGATGTTAGGTTCCCTTACGTTAGGATATATAAATTTATAGACGTATATAATGTACGCACCGAGACGTACGGGAAGACATAAACGGGATTCTGTGAAACATTACCAGCGAGGGTCTAGGTGGGTTAGGTTAGGTTATATTACGTTATAGACGTATATAATGTGCCCACCGAGAAGTAGGTGCCGACCCGCCAGGAATGTTGGAAAATACTACATCCGAGAAGCTAGGTTCCCTTAGGTTAGGATATATAAGTTTATAGACGTATATAATGTACGCACCGAGACGTACGGGAAGACATGAACGGGATTCTGTGAAACATTACCAGCGAGGGTCTAGGTGGGTTACGTTAGGTTATATTACGTTATAGACGTATATAATGTTCCCACCGAGAAGTAGGCGCCGACCCGCCAGAAATGTTGGAAAATACTACATCCGAGATGTTAGGTTCCCTTAGGTTAGGATATAAAACGATATAGACATATATAATGTCCCCACGGCAAAGTACGGGCCGACGCGGCCGGAATTTTGTAAAACATTACCAGCGACGGTCTAGATGGGTTAGGTTAGGTTATATTACGATATAGACGTATATAATGTGTCCACCGAGAAGTGGGGGCCGACCCGCCAGGAATGTTGGAAAATACTACATCCGAGATGTTAGGTTCCCTTGGGTTAGGATATATAACGTTATAGACGTATATAATGTCCCCACCGAGAAGTACGTGCAAACACGACCGGCATTTTGTAAAACATTACCAGCGAGGGTCTAGATGGGTTAGGTTAGGTTATATTACGATATAGACGTATATAATGTGCCCACCGAGAAGTAGGGGCCGGCCCGCCAGGAATGTTGGAAAATACTACATCCGAGATGTTAGGTTCCCTTGGGTTAGGATATATAACGTTATAGACGTAAATAATGTCCCCACCGAGAGGTACGGGCCGACACTACCGGGATTTTGTAAAACATTACCAGTGAGGGTCTAGATGGGTTAGGTTAGGTTATATTACGTTATAGACGTATATAATGTTCCCACCGAGAAGTAGGCGCCGACCCGCCAGAAATGTTGGAAAATACTACATCCGAGATGTTAGGTTCCCTTAGGTTAGGATATAAAACGATATAGACATATATAATGTCCCCACGGCAAAGTACGGGCCGACACGACCGGAATTTTGTAAAACATTACCAGCGAGGGTCTAGATGGGTTAGGTTAGGTTATATTACGATATGGACGTATATAATGTGCCCACCGAGAAGTAGGGGCCGGCCCGCCAGGAATGTTGGAAAATACTACATCCGAGATGTTAGGTTCCCTTGGGTTAAGATATATAACGTTATAGACGTAAATAATGTCCCCACCGAGAAGTACGGGCCGACACGACCGGGATTTTGTAAAACATTACCAGCGAGGTTCTAGGTGGGTTAGGTTAGGTTATATTACGATATAGACGTATATAATGTGCCCACTGAGAAGTAGGGGCCGACCCGCCAGGAATGTTGGAAAATACTGCATCCGAGATGTTAGGTTCCCTTAGGTTAGCATATATAACGTTATAGACGTATATAATGTCCCCACCGAGAAGTACGGTTCGACACGACCGGGATTTTGTAAAACATTACCAGCGACGGTCTAGATGGATTAGGTTAGGTTATATTACGATATAGACGTATATAATGTGCCCACCGAGAAGTAGGGGCCGACCCGCCAGGAATGTTGGAAAATACTACATCCGAGATGTTAGGTTCCCTTAGGTTAGGATATATAAATTTATAGACGTATATAATGTACGCACCGAGACGTACGGGAAGACATAAACGGGATTCTGTGAAACATTACCAGCGAGGGTCTAGGTGGGTTAGGTTAGGTTATATTACGTTATAGACGTATATAATATTCCCACCGAGAAGTAGGGGCCGACCCGCCAGAAATGTTGGAAAATACTACATCCGAGATGTTAGGTTCCCTTAGGTTAGGATATAAAACGATATAGACATATATAATGTCCCCACGGCAAAGTACGGGCCGACACGGCCGGAATTTTGTAAAACATTACCAGCGAGGGTCTAGATGGGTTAGGTTAGGTTATATTACGATATGGACGTATATAATGTGCCCACCGAGAAGTAGGGGCCGACCCGCCAGGAATGTTGGAAAATACTACATCCGAGATGTTAGGTTCCCTTAGGTTAGCATATATAACGTTATAGACGTATATAATGTCCCCGCCCAGAAGTACGGTTCGACACGACCGGGATTTTGTAAAACATTACCAGCGAGGGTCTAGTTGGGTTAGGTTAGGTTATATTACGATATAGACGTATATAATGTGTCCACCGAGAAGTGGGGGCCGACCCGCCAGGAATGTTGGAAAATACCACATCCGAGATGTTAGGTTCCCTCAGGTTAGGATATATAAAGTTATAGACGTATATAATGTCCCCACGGCAAAGTACGGGCCGACACGACCGGAATTTTGTAAAACATTACCAGCGAGGGTCTAGATGGGTTAGGTTAGGTTATATTACGATATGGACGTATATAATGTGCCCACCGAGAAGTAGGGGCTGGACCGCCAGGAATGTTGGAAAATACTACATCCGAGATGTTAGGATCCCTTAGGTTAGGATATATAACGTTATAGACGTATATAATGTCCACACCGAGAAGTACGGGCCGACACGACCGGGATTTTGTAAAACATTACCAGCGAGGGTCTAGATGGGTTAGGTTAGGTTATATTGCGATATAGACGTATATAATGTGCCCATCGAGAAGTAGGGACCGACCCGCCAGGAATGTTGGAAAGTACTACATCCGACATGTTAGGTTCCCTTAGGTTAGGATATATAACGTTATAGACGTATATAATGTCCCCACCGAGAAGTACGGGTCGACACGACCGGGATTTTGTAAAACATTACCAGCGACGGTCTAGATGGGTTAGGATAGGTTATATTACGATATAGACGTATATAATGTGTCCCCCGAGAAGTGGGGGCCTACCCGCCAGGAATGTTGGAAAATACTACATCCGAGATGTTAGGTTCCATCAGGTTAGGATATATAAAGTTATAGACGTATATAATGTCCCCACGGCAAAGTACGGGCCGACACGACCGAGATTTTGTAAAACATTACCAGCGAGGTCTAGGTGGGTTAGGTTAGGTTATATTACGATATAGACGTATATAATGTGCCCACTGAGAAGTAGGGGCCGACCCGCCAGGAATGTTGGAAAATACTACATCCGAGATGTTAGGTTCCCTTAGGTTAGCATATATAACGTTATAGACGTATATAATGTCCCCACCGAGAAGTACGGGCCGACACGACCGGGATTTTGTAAAACATTACCAGCGACGGTCTAGATGGGTTAGGTTAGGTTATATTACGATATAGACGTATATAATGTGTCCACCGAGAAGTGGGGGCCGACCCGCCAGGAATGTTGGAAAATACTACATCCGAGATGTTAGGTTCCCTTGGGTTAGGAAATATAACGTTATAGACGTATATAATGTCCCCACCGAGAAGTACGTGCAGACACGACCGGCATTTTGTAAAACATTACCAGCGAGGGTCTAGATGGGTTAGGTTAGGTTATATTACGATATAGACGTATATAATGTGCCCACCGAGAAGTAGGGGCCGGCCCGCCAGGAATGTTGGAAAATACTACATCCGAGATGTTAGGTTCCCTTGGGTTAGGATATATAACGTTATAGACGTAAATAATGTCCCCACCGAGAGGTACGGGCCGACACGACCGGGATTTTGTAAAACATTACCAGCGAGGGTCTAGGTGGGTTAGGTTAGGTTATATTACGATATAGACGTATATAATGTGCCCACTGGGAAGTAGGTGCCGACCCGCCAGGAATGTTGGAAAATACTACATCCGAGATGTTAGGTTCCCTTAGGTTAGCATATATAACGTTATAGACGTATATAATGTCCCCACCGAGAAGTACGGGCCGACACTACCGGGATTTTGTAAAACATTAACAGTGAGGGTCTAGATGGGTTAGGTTAGGTTACATTACGATATAGACGTATATAATGTGCCCACCGAGAAGTAGGGGCCGACCCGCCAGGAATGTTGGAAAATACTACATCCGAGAAGCTAGGTTCCCTTAGGTTAGGATATATAAGTTTATAGACGTATATAATGTACGCACCGTGAAGTACGGGCCGACACGACCGGGATTTTGTAAAACATTACCAGCGAGGGTCTAGGTGGGTTAGGTTAGGTTATATTACGATATAGACGTATATAATGTGCCCACTGAGAAGTTGGGGCCGACCCGCCAGGAATGTTGGAAAATACTACATCCGAGATGTTAGGTTCCCTTGGGTTAGGATATATAACGTTATAGACGTGTATAATGTCCCCACCGAGAAGTACGTGCAGACACGACCGGAATTTTGTAAAACATTACCAGCGAGGGTCTAGATGGGTTAGGTTAGGTTATATACGATATGGACGTATATAATGTGCCCACCGAGAAGTAGGGGCCGGCCCGCCAGGAATGTTGGAAAATACTACATCCGAGATGTTAGGTTCCCTTGGGTTAGGATATATAACGTTATAGACGTAAATAATGTCCCCACCGAGAAGTACGGGCCGACACGACCGGGATTTTGTAAAACATTACCAGCGAGGGTCTAGGTGGGTTAGGTTAGGTTATATTACGATATAGACGTATATAATGTGCCCACTGGGAAGTAGGGGCCGACCCGCCAGGAATGTTGGAAAATACTACATCCGAGATGTTAGGTTCCCTTAGGTTAGCATATATAACGTTATAGACGTATATAATGTCCCCACCGAGAAGTACGGTTCGACACGACCGGGATTTTGTAAAACATTACCAGCGACGGTCTAGATGGGTTAGGTTAGGTTATATTACGATATAGACGTATATAATGTGCCCACCGAGAAGTAGGGGCCGACCCGCCAGGAATGTTGGAAAATACTACATCCGAGATGTTAGGTACCCTTGGGTTAGGATATATAACGTTATAGACGTATATAATGTCCCCACCGAGAAGTACGTGCAGACACGACCGGGATTTTGTAAAACATCACCAGCGAGGGTCTAGATGGGTTAGGTTAGGTTATATTACGATATGGCCGTATATAATGTGCCCACCGTGAAGTAGGGTCCGACACGCCAGGAATGTTGGAAAATACTACATCCGAGATGTTAGGTTCCCTTAGGTTAGGATATATAACGTTATAGAAGTATATAATGTCCCCACCGAGAAGTACGGGCCGACACTACCGGGATTTTGTAAAACATTACCAGTGAGGGTCTAGATGGGTTAGGTTAGGTTATATTACGATATAGACGTATATAATGTGCCCACCGAGAAGTAGGGGCCGACCCGCCAGGAATGTTGGAAAATACTACATCCGAGAAGCTAGGTTCCCTTAGCTTAGGATATATAAGTTTATAGACGTATATAATGTACGCACCGAGATGTACGGGAAGACATGAACGGGATTCTGTGAGACATTACCAGCGAGGGTCTAGGTGGGTTAGGTTAGGTTATATTACGTTATAGACGTATATAATGTTCCCACCGAGAAGTAGGGGCCGACCCGCCAGAAATGTTGGAAAATACTACATCCGAGATGTTAGGTTCCCTTAGGTTAGGATATAAAACGATATAGACATATATAATGTCCCCACGGCAAAGTACGGGCCGACATGACCGGAATTTTGTAAAACATTACCAGCGAGGGTCTAGATGGGTTAGGTTAGGCTATATTACGATATGGACGTATATAATGTGCCCACCGAGAAGTAGGGGCCGGCCCGCCAGGAATGTTGGAAAATACTACATCCGAGATGTTAGGTTCCCTTGGGTTAGAATATATAACGTTATAGACGTAAATAATGTCCCCACCGAGAAGTACGGGAAGACATAAGCGGGATTCTGTGAAACATTACCAGCGAGGGTCTAGGTGGGTTAGGTTAGGTTATATTACGTTATAGACGTATATAATGTGCCCACCGAGAAGTAGGGGCCGACCCGCCAGGAATGTTGGAAAATACTACATCCGAGATGTTAGGTTCCCTTAGGTTAGGATATATAACGTTATAGAAGTATATAATGTCCCCACCGAGAAGTACGGGCCGACACTACCGGGATTTTGTAAAACATTACCAGCGAGGGTCTAGGTGGGTTAGGTTAGGTTATATTACGATATAGACGTATATAATGTGCCCACTGGGAAGTAGGTGCCGACCCGCCAGGAATGTTGGAAAATACTACATCCGAGATGTTAGGTTCCCTTAGGTTAGCATATATAACGTTATAGACGTATATAATGTCCCCACCGAGAAGTACGGGCCGACACTACCGGGATTTTGTAAAACATTAACAGTGAGGGTCTAGATGGGTTAGGTTAGGTTACATTACGATATAGACGTATATAATGTGCCCACCGAGAAGTAGGGGCCGACCCGCCAGGAATGTTGGAAAATACTACATCCGAGAAGCTAGGTTCCCTTAGGTTAGGATATATAAGTTTATAGACGTATATAATGTACGCACCGTGAAGTACGGGCCGACACGACCGGGATTTTGTAAAACATTACCAGCGAGGGTCTAGGTGGGTTAGGTTAGGTTATATTACGATATAGACGTATATAATGTGCCCACTGAGAAGTTGGGGCCGACCCGCCAGGAATGTTGGAAAATACTACATCCGAGATGTTAGGTTCCCTTGGGTTAGGATATATAACGTTATAGACGTGTATAATGTCCCCACCGAGAAGTACGTGCAGACACGACCGGAATTTTGTAAAACATTACCAGCGAGGGTCTAGATGGGTTAGGTTAGGTTATATACGATATGGACGTATATAATGTGCCCACCGAGAAGTAGGGGCCGGCCCGCCAGGAATGTTGGAAAATACTACATCCGAGATGTTAGGTTCCCTTGGGTTAGGATATATAACGTTATAGACGTAAATAATGTCCCCACCGAGAAGTACGGGCCGACACGACCGGGATTTTGTAAAACATTACCAGCGAGGGTCTAGGTGGGTTAGGTTAGGTTATATTACGATATAGACGTATATAATGTGCCCACTGGGAAGTAGGGGCCGACCCGCCAGGAATGTTGGAAAATACTACATCCGAGATGTTAGGTTCCCTTAGGTTAGCATATATAACGTTATAGACGTATATAATGTCCCCACCGAGAAGTACGGTTCGACACGACCGGGATTTTGTAAAACATTACCAGCGACGGTCTAGATGGGTTAGGTTAGGTTATATTACGATATAGACGTATATAATGTGCCCACCGAGAAGTAGGGGCCGACCCGCCAGGAATGTTGGAAAATACTACATCCGAGATGTTAGGTACCCTTGGGTTAGGATATATAACGTTATAGACGTATATAATGTCCCCACCGAGAAGTACGTGCAGACACGACCGGGATTTTGTAAAACATCACCAGCGAGGGTCTAGATGGGTTAGGTTAGGTTATATTACGATATGGCCGTATATAATGTGCCCACCGTGAAGTAGGGTCCGACACGCCAGGAATGTTGGAAAATACTACATCCGAGATGTTAGGTTCCCTTAGGTTAGGATATATAACGTTATAGAAGTATATAATGTCCCCACCGAGAAGTACGGGCCGACACTACCGGGATTTTGTAAAACATTACCAGTGAGGGTCTAGATGGGTTAGGTTAGGTTATATTACGATATAGACGTATATAATGTGCCCACCGAGAAGTAGGGGCCGACCCGCCAGGAATGTTGGAAAATACTACATCCGAGAAGCTAGGTTCCCTTAGCTTAGGATATATAAGTTTATAGACGTATATAATGTACGCACCGAGATGTACGGGAAGACATGAACGGGATTCTGTGAGACATTACCAGCGAGGGTCTAGGTGGGTTAGGTTAGGTTATATTACGTTATAGACGTATATAATGTTCCCACCGAGAAGTAGGGGCCGACCCGCCAGAAATGTTGGAAAATACTACATCCGAGATGTTAGGTTCCCTTAGGTTAGGATATAAAACGATATAGACATATATAATGTCCCCACGGCAAAGTACGGGCCGACATGACCGGAATTTTGTAAAACATTACCAGCGAGGGTCTAGATGGGTTAGGTTAGGCTATATTACGATATGGACGTATATAATGTGCCCACCGAGAAGTAGGGGCCGGCCCGCCAGGAATGTTGGAAAATACTACATCCGAGATGTTAGGTTCCCTTGGGTTAGAATATATAACGTTATAGACGTAAATAATGTCCCCACCGAGAAGTACGGGAAGACATAAGCGGGATTCTGTGAAACATTACCAGCGAGGGTCTAGGTGGGTTAGGTTAGGTTATATTACGTTATAGACGTATATAATGTGCCCACCGAGAAGTAGGGGCCGACCCGCCAGGAATGTTGGAAAATACTACATCCGAGATGTTAGGTTCCCTTAGGTTAGGATATATAAATTTATAGACGTATATAATGTACGCACCGAGACGTACGGGAAGACATAAACGGGATTCTGTGAAACATTACCAGCGAGGGTCTAGGTGGGTTAGGTTAGGTTATATTACGTTATAGACGTATATAATGTTCCCACCGAGAAGTAGGGGCCGACCCGCCAGAAATGTTGGAAAATACTACATCCGACATGTTAGGTTCCCTTAGGTTAGGATATAAAACGATATAGACATATATAATGTCCCCACGGCAAAGTACGGGCCGACACGACCGGAATTTTGTAAAACATTACCAGCGAGGGTCTAGATGGGTTAGGTTAGGTTATATTACGTTATAGACGTATATAATGTTCCCACCGAGAAGTAGGGGCCGACCCGCCAGAAATGTTGGAAAATACTACATCCGAGATGTTAGGTTCCCTTAGGTTAGGATATAAAACGATATAGACATATATAATGTCCCCACGGCATAGTACGGGCCGACACGACCGGAATTTTGTAAAACATTACCAGCGAGGGTCTAGATGGGTTAGGTTAGGTTATATTACGATATGGACGTATATAATGTGACCACCGAGAAGTAGGGGCCGGCCCGCCAGGAATGTTGGAAAATACTACATCCGAGATGTTAGGTTCCCTTGGGTTAGTATATATAACGTTATAGACGTAAATAATGTCCCCACCGAGAAGTACGGGCCGACACGACCGTGATTTTGTAAAACATTACCAGCGAGGGTCTAGGTGGGTTAGGTTAGGTTATATTACGATATAGACGTACATAATGTGCCCACTGGGAAGTAGGGGCCGACCCGCCAGGAATGTTGGACAATACTACATCCGAGATGTTATGTTCCCTTAGGTTAGCATATATAACGTTATAGACGTATATAATGTCCCCACCGAGAAGTACGGTTCGACACGACCGGGATTTTGTAAAATATTACCAGCGACGGTCTAGATGGGTTAGGTTAGGTTATATTACGATATAGACGTATATAATGTGCTCACCGAGAAGTAGGGGCCGACCCGCCAGGAATGTTGGAAAATACTACATCCGAGATGTTAGGTTCCCTTAGGTTAGGATATATAAATTTATAGACGTATATAATGTACGCACCGAGACGTACGGGAAGACATAAACGGGATTCTGTGAAACATTACCAGCGAGGGTCTAGATGGGTTAGGTTAGGTTATATTACGATATGGACGTATATAATGTGCCCACCGAGAAGTAGGGGCCGGCCAGCCAGGAATGTTGGAAAATACTACATCCGAGATGTTAGGTTCCCTTAGGTTAGGATATATAACAATATAGACGTATATAATGTCCCCACCGAGAAGTTCCGTCCGACACGACCGGGATTTTGTAAAACATTACCAGCGAGGGTCTAGATGGGTTAGGTTAGGTTATATTACGATATAGACGTATATAATGTGCCCACCGAGAAGTAGGGGCCGACCCGCCAGGAATGTTGGAAAATACTACATCCGAGATGTTAGGTACCCTTGGGTTAGGATATATAACGTTATAGACGTATATAATGTCCCCACCGAGAAGTACGTGCAGACACGACCGGGATTTTGTAAAACATCACCAGCGAGGGTCTAGATGGGTTAGGTTAGGTTATATTACGATATGGCCGTATATAATGTGCCCACCGTGAAGTAGGGTCCGACACGCCAGGAATGTTGGAAAATACTACATCCGAGATGTTAGGTTCCCTTAGGTTAGGATATATAACGTTATAGAAGTATATAATGTCCCCACCGAGAAGTACGGGCCGACACTACCGGGATTTTGTAAAACATTACCAGTGAGGGTCTAGATGGGTTAGGTTAGGTTATATTACGATATAGACGTATATAATGTGCCCACCGAGAAGTAGGGGCCGACCCGCCAGGAATGTTGGAAAATACTACATCCGAGAAGCTAGGTTCCCTTAGCTTAGGATATATAAGTTTATAGACGTATATAATGTACGCACCGAGATGTACGGGAAGACATGAACGGGATTCTGTGAGACATTACCAGCGAGGGTCTAGGTGGGTTAGGTTAGGTTATATTACGTTATAGACGTATATAATGTTCCCACCGAGAAGTAGGGGCCGACCCGCCAGAAATGTTGGAAAATACTACATCCGAGATGTTAGGTTCCCTTAGGTTAGGATATAAAACGATATAGACATATATAATGTCCCCACGGCAAAGTACGGGCCGACATGACCGGAATTTTGTAAAACATTACCAGCGAGGGTCTAGATGGGTTAGGTTAGGCTATATTACGATATGGACGTATATAATGTGCCCACCGAGAAGTAGGGGCCGGCCCGCCAGGAATGTTGGAAAATACTACATCCGAGATGTTAGGTTCCCTTGGGTTAGAATATATAACGTTATAGACGTAAATAATGTCCCCACCGAGAAGTACGGGAAGACATAAGCGGGATTCTGTGAAACATTACCAGCGAGGGTCTAGGTGGGTTAGGTTAGGTTATATTACGTTATAGACGTATATAATGTGCCCACCGAGAAGTAGGGGCCGACCCGCCAGGAATGTTGGAAAATACTACATCCGAGAAGCTAGGTTCCCTTAGGTTAGGATATATAAGTTTATAGACGTATATAATGTACGCACCGTGAAGTACGGGCCGACACGACCGGGATTTTGTAAAACATTACCAGCGAGGGTCTAGGTGGGTTAGGTTAGGTTATATTACGATATAGACGTATATAATGTGCCCACTGAGAAGTTGGGGCCGACCCGCCAGGAATGTTGGAAAATACTACATCCGAGATGTTAGGTTCCCTTGGGTTAGGATATATAACGTTATAGACGTGTATAATGTCCCCACCGAGAAGTACGTGCAGACACGACCGGAATTTTGTAAAACATTACCAGCGAGGGTCTAGATGGGTTAGGTTAGGTTATATACGATATGGACGTATATAATGTGCCCACCGAGAAGTAGGGGCCGGCCCGCCAGGAATGTTGGAAAATACTACATCCGAGATGTTAGGTTCCCTTGGGTTAGGATATATAACGTTATAGACGTAAATAATGTCCCCACCGAGAAGTACGGGCCGACACGACCGGGATTTTGTAAAACATTACCAGCGAGGGTCTAGGTGGGTTAGGTTAGGTTATATTACGATATAGACGTATATAATGTGCCCACTGGGAAGTAGGGGCCGACCCGCCAGGAATGTTGGAAAATACTACATCCGAGATGTTAGGTTCCCTTAGGTTAGCATATATAACGTTATAGACGTATATAATGTCCCCACCGAGAAGTACGGTTCGACACGACCGGGATTTTGTAAAACATTACCAGCGACGGTCTAGATGGGTTAGGTTAGGTTATATTACGATATAGACGTATATAATGTGCCCACCGAGAAGTAGGGGCCGACCCGCCAGGAATGTTGGAAAATACTACATCCGAGATGTTAGGTACCCTTGGGTTAGGATATATAACGTTATAGACGTATATAATGTCCCCACCGAGAAGTACGTGCAGACACGACCGGGATTTTGTAAAACATCACCAGCGAGGGTCTAGATGGGTTAGGTTAGGTTATATTACGATATGGCCGTATATAATGTGCCCACCGTGAAGTAGGGTCCGACACGCCAGGAATGTTGGAAAATACTACATCCGAGATGTTAGGTTCCCTTAGGTTAGGATATATAACGTTATAGAAGTATATAATGTCCCCACCGAGAAGTACGGGCCGACACTACCGGGATTTTGTAAAACATTACCAGTGAGGGTCTAGATGGGTTAGGTTAGGTTATATTACGATATAGACGTATATAATGTGCCCACCGAGAAGTAGGGGCCGACCCGCCAGGAATGTTGGAAAATACTACATCCGAGAAGCTAGGTTCCCTTAGCTTAGGATATATAAGTTTATAGACGTATATAATGTACGCACCGAGATGTACGGGAAGACATGAACGGGATTCTGTGAGACATTACCAGCGAGGGTCTAGGTGGGTTAGGTTAGGTTATATTACGTTATAGACGTATATAATGTTCCCACCGAGAAGTAGGGGCCGACCCGCCAGAAATGTTGGAAAATACTACATCCGAGATGTTAGGTTCCCTTAGGTTAGGATATAAAACGATATAGACATATATAATGTCCCCACGGCAAAGTACGGGCCGACATGACCGGAATTTTGTAAAACATTACCAGCGAGGGTCTAGATGGGTTAGGTTAGGCTATATTACGATATGGACGTATATAATGTGCCCACCGAGAAGTAGGGGCCGGCCCGCCAGGAATGTTGGAAAATACTACATCCGAGATGTTAGGTTCCCTTGGGTTAGAATATATAACGTTATAGACGTAAATAATGTCCCCACCGAGAAGTACGGGAAGACATAAGCGGGATTCTGTGAAACATTACCAGCGAGGGTCTAGGTGGGTTAGGTTAGGTTATATTACGTTATAGACGTATATAATGTGCCCACCGAGAAGTAGGGGCCGACCCGCCAGGAATGTTGGAAAATACTACATCCGAGATGTTAGGTTCCCTTAGGTTAGGATATATAAATTTATAGACGTATATAATGTACGCACCGAGACGTACGGGAAGACATAAACGGGATTCTGTGAAACATTACCAGCGAGGGTCTAGGTGGGTTAGGTTAGGTTATATTACGTTATAGACGTATATAATGTTCCCACCGAGAAGTAGGGGCCGACCCGCCAGAAATGTTGGAAAATACTACATCCGACATGTTAGGTTCCCTTAGGTTAGGATATAAAACGATATAGACATATATAATGTCCCCACGGCAAAGTACGGGCCGACACGACCGGAATTTTGTAAAACATTACCAGCGAGGGTCTAGATGGGTTAGGTTAGGTTATATTACGTTATAGACGTATATAATGTTCCCACCGAGAAGTAGGGGCCGACCCGCCAGAAATGTTGGAAAATACTACATCCGAGATGTTAGGTTCCCTTAGGTTAGGATATAAAACGATATAGACATATATAATGTCCCCACGGCATAGTACGGGCCGACACGACCGGAATTTTGTAAAACATTACCAGCGAGGGTCTAGATGGGTTAGGTTAGGTTATATTACGATATGGACGTATATAATGTGACCACCGAGAAGTAGGGGCCGGCCCGCCAGGAATGTTGGAAAATACTACATCCGAGATGTTAGGTTCCCTTGGGTTAGTATATATAACGTTATAGACGTAAATAATGTCCCCACCGAGAAGTACGGGCCGACACGACCGTGATTTTGTAAAACATTACCAGCGAGGGTCTAGGTGGGTTAGGTTAGGTTATATTACGATATAGACGTACATAATGTGCCCACTGGGAAGTAGGGGCCGACCCGCCAGGAATGTTGGACAATACTACATCCGAGATGTTATGTTCCCTTAGGTTAGCATATATAACGTTATAGACGTATATAATGTCCCCACCGAGAAGTACGGTTCGACACGACCGGGATTTTGTAAAATATTACCAGCGACGGTCTAGATGGGTTAGGTTAGGTTATATTACGATATAGACGTATATAATGTGCTCACCGAGAAGTAGGGGCCGACCCGCCAGGAATGTTGGAAAATACTACATCCGAGATGTTAGGTTCCCTTAGGTTAGGATATATAAATTTATAGACGTATATAATGTACGCACCGAGACGTACGGGAAGACATAAACGGGATTCTGTGAAACATTACCAGCGAGGGTCTAGATGGGTTAGGTTAGGTTATATTACGATATGGACGTATATAATGTGCCCACCGAGAAGTAGGGGCCGGCCAGCCAGGAATGTTGGAAAATACTACATCCGAGATGTTAGGTTCCCTTAGGTTAGGATATATAACAATATAGACGTATATAATGTCCCCACCGAGAAGTTCCGTCCGACACGACCGGGATTTTGTAAAACATTACCAGCGAGGGTCTAGATGGGTTAGGTTAGGTTATATTGCGATATAGACGTATATAATGTGCCCACCGAGAAGTAGGGGTCGACCCGCCAGGAATGTTGGAAAATACTACATCCGAGAAGTTAGGTTCCCTTAGGTTAGGATATATAACGTTATAGACGTATATAATGTCCCCACCGAGAAGTACGGGCCGACACTACCGGGATTTTGTAAAACATTACCAGTGAGGGTCTAGATGGGTTAGGTTAGGTTATATTACGTTATAGACGTATATAATGTTCCCACCGAGAAGTAGGCGCCGACCCGCCAGAAATGTTGGAAAATACTACATCCGAGATGTTAGGTTCCCTTAGGTTAGGATATAAAACGATATAGACATATATAATGTCCCCACGGCAAGGTACGGGCCGACACGACCGGAATTTTGTAAAACATTACCAGCGAGGGTCTAGATGGGTTAGGTTAGGTTATATTACGATATGGACGTATATAATGTGCCCACCGAGAAGTAGGGGCCGGCCCGCCAGGAATGTTGGAAAATACTACATCCGAGATGTTAGGTTCCCTTGGGTTAAGATATATAACGTTATAGACGTAAATAATGTCCCCACCGAGAAGTACGGGCAGACACGACCGGGATTTTGTAAAACATTACCAGCGAGGTTCTAGGTGGGTTAGGTTAGGTTATATTACGATATAGACGTATATAATGTGCCCACTGAGAAGTAGGGGCCGACCCGCCAGGAATGTTGGAAAATACTGCATCCGAGATGTTAGGTTCCCTTAGGTTAGCATATATAACGTTATAGACGTATATAATGTCCCCACCGAGAAGTACGGTTCGACACGACCGGGATTTTGTAAAACATTACCAGCGACGGTCTAGATGGATTAGGTTAGGTTATATTACGATATAGACGTATATAATGTGCCCACCGAGAAGTAGGGGCCGACCCGCCAGGAATGTTGGAAAATACTACATCCGAGATGTTAGGTTCCCTTAGGTTAGGATATATAAATTTATAGACGTATATAATGTACGCACCGAGACGTACGGGAAGACATAAACGGGATTCTGTGAAACATTACCAGCGAGGGTCTAGGTGGGTTAGGTTAGGTTATATTACGTTATAGACGTATATAATATTCCCACCGAGAAGTAGGGGCCGACCCGCCAGAAATGTTGGAAAATACTACATCCGAGATGTTAGGTTCCCTTAGGTTAGGATATAAAACGATATAGACATATATAATGTCCCCACGGCATAGTACGGGCCGACACGACCGGAATTTTGTAAAACATTACCAGCGAGGGTCTAGATGGGTTAGGTTAGGTTATATTACGATATGGACGTATATAATGTGCCCACCGAGAAGTAGGGGCTGGACCGCCAGGAATGTTGGAAAATACTACATCCGAGATGTTAGGATCCCTTAGGTTAGGATATATAACGTTATAGACGTATATAATGTCCACACCGAGAAGTACGGGCCGACACGACCGGGATTTTGTAAAACATTACCAGCGAGGGTCTAGATGGGTTAGGTTAGGTTATATTGCGATATAGACGTATATAATGTGCCCATCGAGAAGTAGGGACCGACCCGCCAGGAATGTTGGAAAGTACTACATCCGACATGTTAGGTTCCCTTAGGTTAGGATATATAACGTTATAGACGTATATAATGTCCCCACCGAGAAGTACGGGTCGACACGACCGGGATTTTGTAAAACATTACCAGCGACGGTCTAGATGGGTTAGGATAGGTTATATTACGATATAGACGTATATAATGTGTCCCCCGAGAAGTGGGGGCCTACCCGCCAGGAATGTTGGAAAATACTACATCCGAGATGTTAGGTTCCATCAGGTTAGGATATATAAAGTTATAGACGTATATAATGTCCCCACGGCAAAGTACGGGCCGACACGACCGAGATTTTGTAAAACATTACCAGCGAGGTCTAGGTGGGTTAGGTTAGGTTATATTACGATATAGACGTATATAATGTGCCCACTGAGAAGTAGGGGCCGACCCGCCAGGAATGTTGGAAAATACTACATCCGAGATGTTAGGTTCCCTTAGGTTAGCATATATAACGTTATAGACGTATATAATGTCCCCACCGAGAAGTACGGGCCGACACGACCGGGATTTTGTAAAACATTACCAGCGACGGTCTAGATGGGTTAGGTTAGGTTATATTACGATATAGACGTATATAATGTGTCCACCGAGAAGTGGGGGCCGACCCGCCAGGAATGTTGGAAAATACTACATCCGAGATGTTAGGTTCCCTTGGGTTAGGAAATATAACGTTATAGACGTATATAATGTCCCCACCGAGAAGTACGTGCAGACACGACCGGCATTTTGTAAAACATTACCAGCGAGGGTCTAGATGGGTTAGGTTAGGTTATATTACGATATAGACGTATATAATGTGCCCACCGAGAAGTAGGGGCCGGCCCGCCAGGAATGTTGGAAAATACTACATCCGAGATGTTAGGTTCCCTTGGGTTAGGATATATAACGTTATAGACGTAAATAATGTCCCCACCGAGAGGTACGGGCCGACACGACCGGGATTTTGTAAAACATTACCAGCGAGGGTCTAGGTGGGTTAGGTTAGGTTATATTACGATATAGACGTATATAATGTGCCCACTGGGAAGTAGGTGCCGACCCGCCAGGAATGTTGGAAAATACTACATCCGAGATGTTAGGTTCCCTTAGGTTAGCATATATAACGTTATAGACGTATATAATGTCCCCACCGAGAAGTACGGGCCGACACTACCGGGATTTTGTAAAACATTAACAGTGAGGGTCTAGATGGGTTAGGTTAGGTTACATTACGATATAGACGTATATAATGTGCCCACCGAGAAGTAGGGGCCGACCCGCCAGGAATGTTGGAAAATACTACATCCGAGAAGCTAGGTTCCCTTAGGTTAGGATATATAAGTTTATAGACGTATATAATGTACGCACCGTGAAGTACGGGCCGACACGACCGGGATTTTGTAAAACATTACCAGCGAGGGTCTAGGTGGGTTAGGTTAGGTTATATTACGATATAGACGTATATAATGTGCCCACTGAGAAGTTGGGGCCGACCCGCCAGGAATGTTGGAAAATACTACATCCGAGATGTTAGGTTCCCTTGGGTTAGGATATATAACGTTATAGACGTGTATAATGTCCCCACCGAGAAGTACGTGCAGACACGACCGGAATTTTGTAAAACATTACCAGCGAGGGTCTAGATGGGTTAGGTTAGGTTATATACGATATGGACGTATATAATGTGCCCACCGAGAAGTAGGGGCCGGCCCGCCAGGAATGTTGGAAAATACTACATCCGAGATGTTAGGTTCCCTTGGGTTAGGATATATAACGTTATAGACGTAAATAATGTCCCCACCGAGAAGTACGGGCCGACACGACCGGGATTTTGTAAAACATTACCAGCGAGGGTCTAGGTGGGTTAGGTTAGGTTATATTACGATATAGACGTATATAATGTGCCCACTGGGAAGTAGGGGCCGACCCGCCAGGAATGTTGGAAAATACTACATCCGAGATGTTAGGTTCCCTTAGGTTAGCATATATAACGTTATAGACGTATATAATGTCCCCACCGAGAAGTACGGTTCGACACGACCGGGATTTTGTAAAACATTACCAGCGACGGTCTAGATGGGTTAGGTTAGGTTATATTACGATATAGACGTATATAATGTGCCCACCGAGAAGTAGGGGCCGACCCGCCAGGAATGTTGGAAAATACTACATCCGAGATGTTAGGTACCCTTGGGTTAGGATATATAACGTTATAGACGTATATAATGTCCCCACCGAGAAGTACGTGCAGACACGACCGGGATTTTGTAAAACATCACCAGCGAGGGTCTAGATGGGTTAGGTTAGGTTATATTACGATATGGCCGTATATAATGTGCCCACCGTGAAGTAGGGTCCGACACGCCAGGAATGTTGGAAAATACTACATCCGAGATGTTAGGTTCCCTTAGGTTAGGATATATAACGTTATAGAAGTATATAATGTCCCCACCGAGAAGTACGGGCCGACACTACCGGGATTTTGTAAAACATTACCAGTGAGGGTCTAGATGGGTTAGGTTAGGTTATATTACGATATAGACGTATATAATGTGCCCACCGAGAAGTAGGGGCCGACCCGCCAGGAATGTTGGAAAATACTACATCCGAGAAGCTAGGTTCCCTTAGCTTAGGATATATAAGTTTATAGACGTATATAATGTACGCACCGAGATGTACGGGAAGACATGAACGGGATTCTGTGAGACATTACCAGCGAGGGTCTAGGTGGGTTAGGTTAGGTTATATTACGTTATAGACGTATATAATGTTCCCACCGAGAAGTAGGGGCCGACCCGCCAGAAATGTTGGAAAATACTACATCCGAGATGTTAGGTTCCCTTAGGTTAGGATATAAAACGATATAGACATATATAATGTCCCCACGGCAAAGTACGGGCCGACATGACCGGAATTTTGTAAAACATTACCAGCGAGGGTCTAGATGGGTTAGGTTAGGCTATATTACGATATGGACGTACATAATGTGCCCACCGAGAAGTAGGGGCCGGCCCGCCAGGAATGTTGGAAAATACTACATCCGAGATGTTAGGTTCCCTTGGGTTAGAATATATAACGTTATAGACGTAAATAATGTCCCCACCGAGAAGTACGGGAAGACATAAGCGGGATTCTGTGAAACATTACCAGCGAGGGTCTAGGTGGGTTAGGTTAGGTTATATTACGTTATAGACGTATATAATGTGCCCACCGAGAAGTAGGGGCCGACCCGCCAGGAATGTTGGAAAATACTACATCCGAGATGTTAGGTTCCCTTAGGTTAGGATATATAAATTTATAGACGTATATAATGTACGCACCGAGACGTACGGGAAGACATAAACGGGATTCTGTGAAACATTACCAGCGAGGGTCTAGGTGGGTTAGGTTAGGTTATATTACGTTATAGACGTATATAATGTTCCCACCGAGAAGTAGGGGCCGACCCGCCAGAAATGTTGGAAAATACTACATCCGACATGTTAGGTTCCCTTAGGTTAGGATATAAAACGATATAGACATATATAATGTCCCCACGGCAAAGTACGGGCCGACACGACCGGAATTTTGTAAAACATTACCAGCGAGGGTCTAGATGGGTTAGGTTAGGTTATATTACGTTATAGACGTATATAATGTTCCCACCGAGAAGTAGGGGCCGACCCGCCAGAAATGTTGGAAAATACTACATCCGAGATGTTAGGTTCCCTTAGGTTAGGATATAAAACGATATAGACATATATAATGTCCCCACGGCATAGTACGGGCCGACACGACCGGAATTTTGTAAAACATTACCAGCGAGGGTCTAGATGGGTTAGGTTAGGTTATATTACGATATGGACGTATATAATGTGACCACCGAGAAGTAGGGGCCGGCCCGCCAGGAATGTTGGAAAATACTACATCCGAGATGTTAGGTTCCCTTGGGTTAGTATATATAACGTTATAGACGTAAATAATGTCCCCACCGAGAAGTACGGGCCGACACGACCGTGATTTTGTAAAACATTACCAGCGAGGGTCTAGGTGGGTTAGGTTAGGTTATATTACGATATAGACGTACATAATGTGCCCACTGGGAAGTAGGGGCCGACCCGCCAGGAATGTTGGACAATACTACATCCGAGATGTTATGTTCCCTTAGGTTAGCATATATAACGTTATAGACGTATATAATGTCCCCACCGAGAAGTACGGTTCGACACGACCGGGATTTTGTAAAATATTACCAGCGACGGTCTAGATGGGTTAGGTTAGGTTATATTACGATATAGACGTATATAATGTGCTCACCGAGAAGTAGGGGCCGACCCGCCAGGAATGTTGGAAAATACTACATCCGAGATGTTAGGTTCCCTTAGGTTAGGATATATAAATTTATAGACGTATATAATGTACGCACCGAGACGTACGGGAAGACATAAACGGGATTCTGTGAAACATTACCAGCGAGGGTCTAGATGGGTTAGGTTAGGTTATATTACGATATGGACGTATATAATGTGCCCACCGAGAAGTAGGGGCCGGCCAGCCAGGAATGTTGGAAAATACTACATCCGAGATGTTAGGTTCCCTTAGGTTAGGATATATAACAATATAGACGTATATAATGTCCCCACCGAGAAGTTCCGTCCGACACGACCGGGATTTTGTAAAACATTACCAGCGAGGGTCTAGATGGGTTAGGTTAGGTTATATTGCGATATAGACGTATATAATGTGCCCACCGAGAAGTAGGGGTCGACCCGCCAGGAATGTTGGAAAATACTACATCCGAGAAGTTAGGTTCCCTTAGGTTAGGATATATAACGTTATAGACGTATATAATGTCCCCACCGAGAAGTACGGGCCGACACTACCGGGATTTTGTAAAACATTACCAGTGAGGGTCTAGATGGGTTAGGTTAGGTTATATTACGTTATAGACGTATATAATGTTCCCACCGAGAAGTAGGCGCCGACCCGCCAGAAATGTTGGAAAATACTACATCCGAGATGTTAGGTTCCCTTAGGTTAGGATATAAAACGATATAGACATATATAATGTCCCCACGGCAAGGTACGGGCCGACACGACCGGAATTTTGTAAAACATTACCAGCGAGGGTCTAGATGGGTTAGGTTAGGTTATATTACGATATGGACGTATATAATGTGCCCACCGAGAAGTAGGGGCCGGCCCGCCAGGAATGTTGGAAAATACTACATCCGAGATGTTAGGTTCCCTTGGGTTAAGATATATAACGTTATAGACGTAAATAATGTCCCCACCGAGAAGTACGGGCAGACACGACCGGGATTTTGTAAAACATTACCAGCGAGGTTCTAGGTGGGTTAGGTTAGGTTATATTACGATATAGACGTATATAATGTGCCCACTGAGAAGTAGGGGCCGACCCGCCAGGAATGTTGGAAAATACTGCATCCGAGATGTTAGGTTCCCTTAGGTTAGCATATATAACGTTATAGACGTATATAATGTCCCCACCGAGAAGTACGGTTCGACACGACCGGGATTTTGTAAAACATTACCAGCGACGGTCTAGATGGATTAGGTTAGGTTATATTACGATATAGACGTATATAATGTGCCCACCGAGAAGTAGGGGCCGACCCGCCAGGAATGTTGGAAAATACTACATCCGAGATGTTAGGTTCCCTTAGGTTAGGATATATAAATTTATAGACGTATATAATGTACGCACCGAGACGTACGGGAAGACATAAACGGGATTCTGTGAAACATTACCAGCGAGGGTCTAGGTGGGTTAGGTTAGGTTATATTACGTTATAGACGTATATAATATTCCCACCGAGAAGTAGGGGCCGACCCGCCAGAAATGTTGGAAAATACTACATCCGAGATGTTAGGTTCCCTTAGGTTAGGATATAAAACGATATAGACATATATAATGTCCCCACGGCAAAGTACGGGCCGACACGACCGGAATTTTGTAAAACATTACCAGCGAGGGTCTAGATGGGTTAGGTTAGGTTATATTACGTTATAGACGTATATAATGTTCCCACCGAGAAGTAGGGGCCGACCCGCCAGAAATGTTGGAAAATACTACATCCGAGATGTTAGGTTCCCTTAGGTTAGGATATAAAACGATATAGACATATATAATGTCCCCACGGCATAGTACGGGCCGACACGACCGGAATTTTGTAAAACATTACCAGCGAGGGTCTAGATGGGTTAGGTTAGGTTATATTACGATATGGACGTATATAATGTGCCCACCGAGAAGTAGGGGCCGGCCCGCCAGGAATGTTGGAAAATACTACATCCGAGATGTTAGGTTCCCTTGGGTTAGGATATATAACGTTATAGACGTAAATAATGTCCCCACCGAGAAGTACGGGCCGCCACGACCGTGATTTTGTAAAACATTACCAGCGAGGGTCTAGATGGGTTAGGTTAGGTTATATTACGATATGGACGTATATAATGTGACCACCGAGAAGTAGGGGCCGGCCCGCCAGGAATGTTGGAAAATACTACATCCGAGATGTTAGGTTCCCTTGGGTTAGTATATATAACGTTATAGACGTAAATAATGTCCCCACCGAGAAGTACGGGCCGACACGACCGTGATTTTGTAAAACATTACCAGCGAGGGTCTAGGTGGGTTAGGTTAGGTTATATTACGATATAGACGTACATAATGTGCCCACTGGGAAGTAGGGGCCGACCCGCCAGGAATGTTGGACAATACTACATCCGAGATGTTATGTTCCCTTAGGTTAGCATATATAACGTTATAGACGTATATAATGTCCCCACCGAGAAGTACGGTTCGACACGACCGGGATTTTGTAAAATATTACCAGCGACGGTCTAGATGGGTTAGGTTAGGTTATATTACGATATAGACGTATATAATGTGCTCACCGAGAAGTAGGGGCCGACCCGCCAGGAATGTTGGAAAATACTACATCCGAGATGTTAGGTTCCCTTAGGTTAGGATATATAAATTTATAGACGTATATAATGTACGCACCGAGACGTACGGGAAGACATAAACGGGATTCTGTGAAACATTACCAGCGAGGGTCTAGATGGGTTAGGTTAGGTTATATTACGATATGGACGTATATAATGTGCCCACCGAGAAGTAGGGGCCGGCCAGCCAGGAATGTTGGAAAATACTACATCCGAGATGTTAGGTTCCCTTAGGTTAGGATATATAACAATATAGACGTATATAATGTCCCCACCGAGAAGTTCCGTCCGACACGACCGGGATTTTGTAAAACATTACCAGCGAGGGTCTAGATGGGTTAGGTTAGGTTATATTGCGATATAGACGTATATAATGTGCCCACCGAGAAGTAGGGGTCGACCCGCCAGGAATGTTGGAAAATACTACATCCGAGAAGTTAGGTTCCCTTAGGTTAGGATATATAACGTTATAGACGTATATAATGTCCCCACCGAGAAGTACGGGCCGACACTACCGGGATTTTGTAAAACATTACCAGTGAGGGTCTAGATGGGTTAGGTTAGGTTATATTACGTTATAGACGTATATAATGTTCCCACCGAGAAGTAGGCGCCGACCCGCCAGAAATGTTGGAAAATACTACATCCGAGATGTTAGGTTCCCTTAGGTTAGGATATAAAACGATATAGACATATATAATGTCCCCACGGCAAGGTACGGGCCGACACGACCGGAATTTTGTAAAACATTACCAGCGAGGGTCTAGATGGGTTAGGTTAGGTTATATTACGATATGGACGTATATAATGTGCCCACCGAGAAGTAGGGGCCGGCCCGCCAGGAATGTTGGAAAATACTACATCCGAGATGTTAGGTTCCCTTGGGTTAAGATATATAACGTTATAGACGTAAATAATGTCCCCACCGAGAAGTACGGGCAGACACGACCGGGATTTTGTAAAACATTACCAGCGAGGTTCTAGGTGGGTTAGGTTAGGTTATATTACGATATAGACGTATATAATGTGCCCACTGAGAAGTAGGGGCCGACCCGCCAGGAATGTTGGAAAATACTGCATCCGAGATGTTAGGTTCCCTTAGGTTAGCATATATAACGTTATAGACGTATATAATGTCCCCACCGAGAAGTACGGTTCGACACGACCGGGATTTTGTAAAACATTACCAGCGACGGTCTAGATGGATTAGGTTAGGTTATATTACGATATAGACGTATATAATGTGCCCACCGAGAAGTAGGGGCCGACCCGCCAGGAATGTTGGAAAATACTACATCCGAGATGTTAGGTTCCCTTAGGTTAGGATATATAAATTTATAGACGTATATAATGTACGCACCGAGACGTACGGGAAGACATAAACGGGATTCTGTGAAACATTACCAGCGAGGGTCTAGGTGGGTTAGGTTAGGTTATATTACGTTATAGACGTATATAATATTCCCACCGAGAAGTAGGGGCCGACCCGCCAGAAATGTTGGAAAATACTACATCCGAGATGTTAGGTTCCCTTAGGTTAGGATATAAAACGATATAGACATATATAATGTCCCCACGGCAAAGTACGGGCCGACACGACCGGAATTTTGTAAAACATTACCAGCGAGGGTCTAGATGGGTTAGGTTAGGTTATATTACGTTATAGACGTATATAATGTTCCCACCGAGAAGTAGGGGCCGACCCGCCAGAAATGTTGGAAAATACTACATCCGAGATGTTAGGTTCCCTTAGGTTAGGATATAAAACGATATAGACATATATAATGTCCCCACGGCATAGTACGGGCCGACACGACCGGAATTTTGTAAAACATTACCAGCGAGGGTCTAGATGGGTTAGGTTAGGTTATATTACGATATGGACGTATATAATGTGCCCACCGAGAAGTAGGGGCCGGCCCGCCAGGAATGTTGGAAAATACTACATCCGAGATGTTAGGTTCCCTTGGGTTAGGATATATAACGTTATAGACGTAAATAATGTCCCCACCGAGAAGTACGGGCCGCCACGACCGTGATTTTGTAAAACATTACCAGCGAGGGTCTAGGTGGGTTAGGTTAGGTTATATTACGATATAGACGTACATAATGTGCCCACTGGGAAGTAGGGCCGACCCGCCAGGAATGTTGGAAAATACTACATCCGAGATGTTATGTTCCCTTAGGTTAGCATATATAACGTTATAGACGTATATAATGTCCCCACCGAGAAGTACGGTTCGACACGACCGGGATTTTGTAAAACATTACCAGCGACGGTCTAGATGGGTTAGGTTAGGTTATATTACGTTATAGACGTATATAATGTTCCCACCGAGAAGTAGGCGCCGACCCGCCAGAAATGTTGGAAAATACTACATCCGAGATGTTAGGTTCCCTTAGGTTAGGATATAAAACGATATAGACATATATAATGTCCCCACGGCAAGGTACGGGCCGACACGACCGGAATTTTGTAAAACATTACCAGCGAGGGTCTAGATGGGTTAGGTTAGGTTATATTACGATATGGACGTATATAATGTGCCCACCGAGAAGTAGGGGCCGGCCCGCCAGGAATGTTGGAAAATACTACATCCGAGATGTTAGGTTCCCTTGGGTTAAGATATATAACGTTATAGACGTAAATAATGTCCCCACCGAGAAGTACGGGCAGACACGACCGGGATTTTGTAAAACATTACCAGCGAGGTTCTAGGTGGGTTAGGTTAGGTTATATTACGATATAGACGTATATAATGTGCCCACTGAGAAGTAGGGGCCGACCCGCCAGGAATGTTGGAAAATACTGCATCCGAGATGTTAGGTTCCCTTAGGTTAGCATATATAACGTTATAGACGTATATAATGTCCCCACCGAGAAGTACGGTTCGACACGACCGGGATTTTGTAAAGCATTACCAGCGACGGTCTAGATGGATTAGGTTAGGTTATATTACGATATAGACGTATATAATGTGCCCACCGAGAAGTAGGGGCCGACCCGCCAGGAATGTTGGAAAATACTACATCCGAGATCTTAGGTTCCCTTAGGTTAGGATATATAAATTTATAGACGTATATAATGTACGCACCGAGACGTACGGGAAGACATAAACGGGATTCTGTGAAACATTACCAGCGAGGGTCTAGGTGGGTTAGGTTAGGTTATATTACGTTATAGACGTATATAATGTTCCCACCGAGAAGTAGGGGCCGACCCGCCAGAAATGTTGGAAAATACTACATCCGAGATGTTAGGTTCCCTTAGGTTAGGATATAAAACGATATAGACATATATAATGTCCCCACGGCATAGTACGGGCCGACACGACCGGAATTTTGTAAAACATTACCAGCGAGGGTCTAGATGGGTTAGGTTAGGTTATATTACGATATGGACGTATATAATGTGCCCACCGAGAAGTAGGGGCCGGCCAGCCAGGAATGTTGGAAAATACTACATCCGAGATGTTAGGTTCCCTTAGGTTAGGATATATAACAATATAGACGTATATAATGTCCCCACCGAGAAGTTCCGGCCGACACGACCGGGATTTTGTAAAACATTACCAGCGAGGGTCTAGATGGGTTAGGTTAGGTTATATTGCGATATAGACGTATATAATGTGCCCACCGAGAAGTAGGGGCCGACCCGCCAGGAATGTTGGAAAATACTACATCCGAGAAGTTAGGTTCCCTTAGGTTAGGATATATAACGTTATAGACGTATATAATGTCCCCACCGAGAAGTTCCGGCCGACACGACCGGGATTTTGTAAAACATTACCAGCGAGGGTCTAGATGGGTTAGGTTAGGTTATATTGCGATATAGAGGTATATAATGTGCCCACCGAGAAGTAGGGGCCGACCCGCCAGGAATGTTGGAAAATACTACATCCGAGAAGTTAGGTTCCCTTAGGTTAGGATATATAACGTTATAGACGTATATAATGTCCCCACCGAGAAGTACGGGCCGACACTACCGGAATTTTGTAAAACATTACCAGCGGGGATCTAGATGGGTTAGGTTAGGATATATTACGATATGGACGTATATAATGTGCCCACCGAGAAGTAGGGGCCGACCCGCCAGGAATGTTGGAAAATACTACATCCGAGATGTTAGGTTCCCTTGGGTTAGGATATATAACGTTATAGACGTATATAATGTCCCCACCGAGAAGTACGGGCAGACACGACCGGGATTTTGTAAAACATCACCAGCGAGGGTCTAGATGGGTTAGGTTAGGTTATCTTACGATATAGACGTATATAATGTGCCCACCGAGAAGTAGGGGCCGACCCGCCAGGAATGTTGGAAAATACTACATCCGAGAAGTTAGGTTCCCTTAGGTTAGGATATATAACGTTATAGACGTATATAATGTCCCCACCGAGAAGTACGGGCCGACACTACCGGGATTTTGTAAAACATTACCAGTGAGGGTCTAGATGGGTTAGGTTAGGTTATATTACGTTATAGACGTATATAATGTTCCCACCGAGAAGTAGGCGCCGACCCGCCAGAAATGTTGGAAAATACTACATCCGAGATGTTAGGTTCCCTTAGGTTAGGATATAAAACGATATAGACATATATAATGTCCCCACGGCAAAGTACGGGCCGACACGACCGGAATTTTGTAAAACATTACCAGCGAGGGTCTAGATGGGTTAGGTTAGGTTATATTACGTTATAGACGTATATAATGTTCCCACCGAGAAGTAGGGGCCGGCCCGCCAGGAATGTTGGAAAATACTACATCCGAGATGTTAGGTTCCCTTGGGTTAGGATATATAACGTTATAGACGTAAATAATGTCCCCACCGAGAAGTACGGGCCGACACGACCGTGATTTTGTAAAACATTACCAGCGAGGGTCTAGGTGGGTTAGGTTAGGTTATATTACGATATAGACGTACATAATGTGCCCACTGGGAAGTAGGGCCGACCCGCCAGGAATGTTGGAAAATACTACATCCGAGATGTTATGTTCCCTTAGGTTAGCATATATAACGTTATAGACGTATATAATGTCCCCACCGAGAAGTACGGTTCGACACGACCGGGATTTTGTAAAACATTACCAGCGACGGTCTAGATGGGTTAGGTTAGGTTATATTACGATATAGACGTATATAATGTGCCCACCGAGAAGTAGGGGCCGACCCGCCAGGAATGTTGGAAAATACTACATCCGAGATGTTAGGTTCCCTTAGGTTAGGATATATAAATTTATAGACGTATATAATGTACGCACCGAGACGTACGGGAAGACATAAACGGGATTCTGTGAAACATTACCAGCGAGCGTCTAGATGGGTTAGGTTAGGTTATATTACGATATGGACGTATATAATGTGCCCACCGAGAAGTAGGGGCCGGCCAGCCAGGAATGTTGGAAAATACTACATCCGAGATGTTAGGTTCCCTTAGGTTAGGATATATAACGTTATAGACGTATATAATGTCCCCACCGAGAAGTTCCGGCCGACACGACCGGGATTTTGTAAAACATTACCAGCGAGGGTCTAGATGGGTTAGGTTAGGTTATATTGCGATATAGACGTATATAATGTGCCCACCGAGAAGTTGGGGCCGACCCGCCAGGAATGTTGGAAAATACTACATCCGAGAAGTTAGGTTCCCTTAGGTTAGGATATATAACGTTATAGACGTATATAATGTCCCCACCGAGAAGTACGGGCCGACACTACCGGGATTTTGTAAAACATTAACAGTGAGGGTCTAGATGGGTTAGGTTAGGTTACATTACGATATAGACGTATATAATGTGCCCACCGAGAAGTAGGGGCCGACCCGCCAGGAATGTTGGAAAATACTACATCCGAGAAGCTAGGTTCCCTTAGGTTAGGATATATAAGTTTATAGACGTATATAATGTACGCACCGAGAAGTACGGGCCGACACGACCGGGATTTTGTAAAACATTACCAGCGAGGGTCTAGGTGGGTTAGGTTAGGTTATATTACGATATAGACGTATATAATGTGCCCACTGAGAAGTAGGGGCCGACCCGCCAGGAATGTTGGAAAATACTACATCCGAGATGTTAGGTTCCCTTGGGTTAGGATATATAACGTTATAGACGTGTATAATGTCCCCACCGAGAAGTACGTGCAGACACGACCGGGATTTTGTAAAACATCACCAGCGAGGGTCTAGATGGGTTAGGTTAGGTTATATTACGATATGGCCGTATATAATGTGCCCACCGTGAAGTAGGGTCCGACACGCCAGGAATGTTGGAAAATACTACATCCGAGATGTTAGGTTCCCTTAGGTTAGGATATATAACGTTATAGACGTATATAATGTCCCCACCGAGAAGTACGGGCCGACACTACCGGGATTTTGTAAAACATTACCAGTGAGGGTCTAGATGGGTTAGGTTAGGTTATATTACGTTATAGACGTATATAATGTTCCCACCGAGAAGTAGGGGCCGACCCGCCAGAAATGTTGGAAAATACTACATCCGAGATGTTAGGTTCCCTTAGGTTAGGATATAAAACGATATAGACATATATAATGTCCCCACGGCAAAGTACGGGCCGACACGACCGGAATTTTGTAAAACTTTACCAGCGAGGGTCTAGATGGGTTAGGTTAGGTTATATACGATATGGACGTATATAATGTGCCCACCGAGAAGTAGGGGCCGGCCCGCCAGGAATGTTGGAAAATACTACATCCGAGATGTTAGGTTCCCTTGGGTTAGGATATATAACGTTATAGACGTAAATAATGTCCCCACCGAGAAGTACGGGCCGACACGACCGGGATTTTGTAAAACATTACCAGCGAGGGTCTAGGTGGGTTAGGTTAGGTTATATTACGATATAGACGTATATAATGTGCCCACTGGGAAGTAGGGGCCGACCCGCCAGGAATGTTGGAAAATACTACATCCGAGATGTTAGGTTCCCTTAGGTTAGCATATATAACGTTATAGACGTATATAATGTCCCCACCGAGAAGTACGGTTCGACACGACCGGGATTTTGTAAAACATTACCAGCGACGGTCTAGATGGGTTAGGTTAGGTTATATTACGATATAGACGTATATAATGTGCCCACCGAGAAGTAGGGGCCGACCCGCCAGGAATGTTGGAAAATACTACATCCGAGATGTTAGGTACCCTTGGGTTAAGATATATAACGTTATAGACGTATATAATGTCCCCACCGAGAAGTACGTGCAGACACGACCGGGATTTTGTAAAACATCACCAGCGAGGGTCTAGATGGGTTAGGTTAGGTTATATTACGATATAGACGTATATAATGTGCCCACCGAGAAGTAGGGGCCGACCCGCCAGGAATGTTGGAAAATACTACATCCGAGATGTTAGGTTCCATCAGGTTAGGATATATAAAGTTATAGACGTATATAATGTCCCCACGGCAAAGTACGGGCCGACACGACCGAGATTTTGTAAAACATTACCAGCGAGGGTCTAGGTGGGTTAGGTTAGGTTATATTACGATATAGACGTATATAATGTGCCCACCGAGAAGTAGGGGCCGACCCGCCAGGAATGTTGGAAAATACTACATCCGAGATGTTAGGTTCCCTTGGGTTAGGATATATAACGTTATAGACGTATATAATGTCCCCACCGAGAAGTACGGGCAGACACGACCGGGATTTTGTAAAACATCACCAGCGAGGGTCTAGATGGGTTAGGTTAGGTTATATTACGATATAGACGTATATAATGTGCCCACCGAGAAGTAGGGGCCGACCAGCCAGGAATGTTGGAAAATACTACATCCGAGAAGTTAGGTTCCCTTAGTTTAGGATATATAATTTTATAGACGGATATAATGTACGCACCGAGACGTACGGGAAGACATGAACGGGATTCTGTGAAACATTACCAGCGATGGTCTAGGTGGGTTAGGTTAGGTTATATTACGTTATAGACGTATATAATGTTCCCACCGAGAAGTAGGGCCCGACCCGCCAGAAATGTTGGAAAATACTACATCCGAGATGTTAGGTTCCCTTAGGTTCGGATATAAAACGTTATAGACGTATATAATGTCCCCACGGCAAGGTACGGGCCGACACGACCGGAATTTTGTAAAACATTACCAGCGAGGGTCTAGTTGGGTTAGGTTAGGTTATATGGCGATATAGACGTATATAATGTTCCCACCGAGAAGTGGGGGCCGACCCGCCAGGAATGTTGGAAAATACCACATCCGAGATGTTAGGTTCCCTCAGGTTAGGATATATAAAGTTATAGACGTACGTAATGTCCCCACGGTAAAGTACGGGCCGACACGACCGGAATTTTGTAAAACATTACCAGCGAGGGTCTAGATGGGTTAGGTTAGGTTATATTACGATATGGACGTATATAATGTCCCCACCGAGAAGTACGGGTCGACACGACCGGGATTTTGTAAAACATTACCAGCGACGGTCTAGATGGGTTAGGTTAGGTTATATTACGTTATAGACGTATATAATGTTCCCACCGAGAAGTAGGGGCCGACCCGCCAGGAATGTTGGAAAATACTACATCCGAGATGTTAGGTTCCCTTAGGTTAGGATATATAAAATTATAGACGTATGTAATGTCCCCACGGCAAAGTACGGGCCGACACTACCGGAATTTTGTAAAACATTACCAGCGAGGGTCTAGATGGGTTAGGTTAGGTTATATTACGATATGGACGTATATAATGTGCCCACCGAGAAGTAGGGGCCGGCCCGCCAGGAATGTTGGAAAATACTACATCCGAGATGTTAGGTTCCCTTGGGTTAAGATATATAACGTTATAGACGTAAATAATGTCCCCACCGAGAAGTACGGGCAGACACGACCGGGATTTTGTAAAACATTACCAGCGAGGTTCTAGGTGGGTTAGGTTAGGTTATATTACGATATAGACGTATATAATGTGCCCACTGAGAAGTAGGGGCCGACCCGCCAGGAATGTTGGAAAATACTACATCCGAGATGTTAGGTTCCCTTGGGTTAGGATATATAACGTTATAGACGTGTATAATGTCCCCACCGAGAAGTACGTGCAGACACGACCGGGATTTTGTAAAACATCACCAGCGAGGGTCTAGATGGGTTAGGTTAGGTTATATTACGATATGGCCGTATATAATGTGCCCACCGTGAAGTAGGGTCCGACACGCCAGGAATGTTGGAAAATACTACATCCGAGATGTTAGGTTCCCTTAGGTTAGGATATATAACGTTATAGACGTATATAATGTCCCCACCGAGAAGTACGGGCCGACACTACCGGGATTTTGTAAAACATTACCAGTGAGGGTCTAGATGGGTTAGGTTAGGTTATATTACGTTATAGACGTATATAATGTTCCCACCGAGAAGTAGGGGCCGACCCGCCAGAAATGTTGGAAAATACTACATCCGAGATGTTAGGTTCCCTTAGGTTAGGATATAAAACGATATAGACATATATAATGTCCCCACGGCAAAGTACGGGCCGACACGACCGGAATTTTGTAAAACTTTACCAGCGAGGGTCTAGATGGGTTAGGTTAGGTTATATACGATATGGACGTATATAATGTGCCCACCGAGAAGTAGGGGCCGGCCCGCCAGGAATGTTGGAAAATACTACATCCGAGATGTTAGGTTCCCTTGGGTTAGGATATATAACGTTATAGACGTAAATAATGTCCCCACCGAGAAGTACGGGCCGACACGACCGGGATTTTGTAAAACATTACCAGCGAGGGTCTAGGTGGGTTAGGTTAGGTTATATTACGATATAGACGTATATAATGTGCCCACTGGGAAGTAGGGGCCGACCCGCCAGGAATGTTGGAAAATACTACATCCGAGATGTTAGGTTCCCTTAGGTTAGCATATATAACGTTATAGACGTATATAATGTCCCCACCGAGAAGTACGGTTCGACACGACCGGGATTTTGTAAAACATTACCAGCGACGGTCTAGATGGGTTAGGTTAGGTTATATTACGATATAGACGTATATAATGTGCCCACCGAGAAGTAGGGGCCGACCCGCCAGGAATGTTGGAAAATACTACATCCGAGATGTTAGGTACCCTTGGGTTAAGATATATAACGTTATAGACGTATATAATGTCCCCACCGAGAAGTACGTGCAGACACGACCGGGATTTTGTAAAACATCACCAGCGAGGGTCTAGATGGGTTAGGTTAGGTTATATTACGATATAGACGTATATAATGTGCCCACCGAGAAGTAGGGGCCGACCCGCCAGGAATGTTGGAAAATACTACATCCGAGATGTTAGGTTCCATCAGGTTAGGATATATAAAGTTATAGACGTATATAATGTCCCCACGGCAAAGTACGGGCCGACACGACCGAGATTTTGTAAAACATTACCAGCGAGGGTCTAGGTGGGTTAGGTTAGGTTATATTACGATATAGACGTATATAATGTGCCCACCGAGAAGTAGGGGCCGACCCGCCAGGAATGTTGGAAAATACTACATCCGAGATGTTAGGTTCCCTTGGGTTAGGATATATAACGTTATAGACGTATATAATGTCCCCACCGAGAAGTACGGGCAGACACGACCGGGATTTTGTAAAACATCACCAGCGAGGGTCTAGATGGGTTAGGTTAGGTTATATTACGATATAGACGTATATAATGTGCCCACCGAGAAGTAGGGGCCGACCAGCCAGGAATGTTGGAAAATACTACATCCGAGAAGTTAGGTTCCCTTAGTTTAGGATATATAATTTTATAGACGGATATAATGTACGCACCGAGACGTACGGGAAGACATGAACGGGATTCTGTGAAACATTACCAGCGATGGTCTAGGTGGGTTAGGTTAGGTTATATTACGTTATAGACGTATATAATGTTCCCACCGAGAAGTAGGGCCCGACCCGCCAGAAATGTTGGAAAATACTACATCCGAGATGTTAGGTTCCCTTAGGTTCGGATATAAAACGTTATAGACGTATATAATGTCCCCACGGCAAAGTACGGGCCGACACGACCGGAATTTTGTAAAACATTACCAGCGAGGGTCTAGTTGGGTTAGGTTAGGTTATATTGCGATATAGACGTATATAATGTTCCCACCGAGAAGTGGGGGCCGACCCGCCAGGAATGTTGGAAAATACCACATCCGAGATGTTAGGTTCCCTCAGGTTAGGATATATAAAGTTATAGACGTACGTAATGTCCCCACGGTAAAGTACGGGCCGACACGACCGGAATTTTGTAAAACATTACCAGCGAGGGTCTAGATGGGTTAGGTTAGGTTATATTACGATATGGACGTATATAATGTCCCCACCGAGAAGTACGGGTCGACACGACCGGGATTTTGTAAAACATTACCAGCGACGGTCTAGATGGGTTAGGTTAGGTTATATTACGTTATAGACGTATATAATGTTCCCACCGAGAAGTAGGGGCCGACCCGCCAGGAATGTTGGAAAATACTACATCCGAGATGTTAGGTTCCCTTAGGTTAGGATATATAAAATTATAGACGTATGTAATGTCCCCACGGCAAAGTACGGGCCGACACTACCGGAATTTTGTAAAACATTACCAGCGAGGGTCTAGATGGGTTAGGTTAGGTTATATTACGATATGGACGTATATAATGTGCCCACCGAGAAGTAGGGGCCGGCCCGCCAGGAATGTTGGAAAATACTACATCCGAGATGTTAGGTTCCCTTGGGTTAAGATATATAACGTTATAGACGTAAATAATGTCCCCACCGAGAAGTACGGGCAGACACGACCGGGATTTTGTAAAACATTACCAGCGAGGTTCTAGGTGGGTTAGGTTAGGTTATATTACGATATAGACGTATATAATGTGCCCACTGAGAAGTAGGGGCCGACCCGCCAGGAATGTTGGAAAATACTGCATCCGAGATGTTAGGTTCCCTTAGGTTAGCATATATAACGTTATAGACGTATATAATGTCCCCACCGAGAAGTACGGTTCGACACGACCGGCATTTTGTAAAACATTACCAGCGACGGTCTAGATGGATTAGGTTAGGTTATATTACGATATAGACGTATATAATGTGCCCACCGAGAAGTAGGGGCCGACCCGCCAGGAATGTTGGAAAATACTACATCCGAGATCTTAGGTTCCCTTAGGTTAGGATATATAAATTTATAGACGTATATAATGTACGCACCGAGACGTACGGGAAGACATAAACGGGATTCTGTGAAACATTACCAGCGAGGGTCTAGGTGGGTTAGGTTAGGTTATATTACGTTATAGACGTATATAATGTTCCCACCGAGAAGTAGGGGCCGACCCGCCAGAAATGTTGGAAAATACTACATCCGAGATGTTAGGTTCCCTTAGGTTAGGATATAAAACGATATAGACATATATAATGTCCCCACGGCATAGTACGGGCCGACACGACCGGAATTTTGTAAAACATTACCAGCGAGGGTCTAGATGGGTTAGGTTAGGTTATATTACGATATGGACGTATATAATGTGCCCACCGAGAAGTAGGGGCCGGCCAGCCAGGAATGTTGGAAAATACTACATCCGAGATGTTAGGTTCCCTTAGGTTAGGATATATAACAATATAGACGTATATAATGTCCCCACCGAGAAGTTCCGGCCGACACGACCGGGATTTTGTAAAACATTACCAGCGAGGGTCTAGATGGGTTAGGTTAGGTTATATTGCGATATAGACGTATATAATGTGCCCACCGAGAAGTAGGGGCCGACCCGCCAGGAATGTTGGAAAATACTACATCCGAGAAGTTAGGTTCCCTTAGGTTAGGATATATAACGTTATAGACGTATATAATGTCCCCACCGAGAAGTTCCGGCCGACACGACCGGGATTTTGTAAAACATTACCAGCGAGGGTCTAGATGGGTTAGGTTAGGTTATATTGCGATATAGAGGTATATAATGTGCCCACCGAGAAGTAGGGGCCGACCCGCCAGGAATGTTGGAAAATACTACATCCGAGAAGTTAGGTTCCCTTAGGTTAGGATATATAACGTTATAGACGTATATAATGTCCCCACCGAGAAGTACGGGCCGACACTACCGGAATTTTGTAAAACATTACCAGCGGGGATCTAGATGGGTTAGGTTAGGATATATTACGATATGGACGTATATAATGTGCCCACCGAGAAGTAGGGGCCGACCCGCCAGGAATGTTGGAAAATACTACATCCGAGATGTTAGGTTCCCTTGGGTTAGGATATATAACGTTATAGACGTATATAATGTCCCCACCGAGAAGTACGGGCAGACACGACCGGGATTTTGTAAAACATCACTAGCGAGGGTCTAGATGGGTTAGGTTAGGTTATATTACGATATAGACGTATATAATGTGCCCACCGAGAAGTAGGGGCCGACCCGCCAGGAATGTTGGAAAATACTACATCCGAGATGTTAGGTTCCCTTGGGTTAGGATATATAACGTTATAGACGTATATAATGTCCCCACCGAGAAGTACGGGCAGACACGACCGGGATTTTGTAAAACATCACCAGCGAGGGTCTAGATGGGTTAGGTTAGGTTATCTTACGATATAGACGTATATAATGTGCCCACCGAGAAGTAGGGGCCGACCCGCCAGGAATGTTGGAAAATACTACATCCGAGAAGTTAGGTTCCCTTAGGTTAGGATATATAACGTTATAGACGTATATAATGTCCCCACCGAGAAGTACGGGCCGACACTACCGGGATTTTGTAAAACATTACCAGTGAGGGTCTAGATGGGTTAGGTTAGGTTATATTACGTTATAGACGTATATAATGTTCCCACCGAGAAGTAGGCGCCGACCCGCCAGAAATGTTGGAAAATACTACATCCGAGATGTTAGGTTCCCTTAGGTTAGGATATAAAACGATATAGACATATATAATGTCCCCACGGCAAAGTACGGGCCGACACGACCGGAATTTTGTAAAACATTACCAGCGAGGGTCTAGATGGGTTAGGTTAGGTTATATTACGTTATAGACGTATATAATGTTCCCACCGAGAAGTAGGGGCCGACCCGCCAGAAATGTTGGAAAATACTACATCCGAGATGTTAGGTTCCCTTAGGTTAGGATATAAAACGATATAGACATATATAATGTCCCCACGGCATAGTACGGGCCGACACGACCGGAATTTTGTAAAACATTACCAGCGAGGGTCTAGATGGGTTAGGTTAGGTTATATTACGATATGGACGTATATAATGTGCCCACCGAGAAGTAGGGGCCGGCCCGCCAGGAATGTTGGAAAATACTACATCCGAGATGTTAGGTTCCCTTGGGTTAGGATATATAACGTTATAGACGTAAATAATGTCCCCACCGAGAAGTACGGGCCGACACGACCGTGATTTTGTAAAACATTACCAGCGAGGGTCTAGGTGGGTTAGGTTAGGTTATATTACGATATAGACGTACATAATGTGCCCACTGGGAAGTAGGGCCGACCCGCCAGGAATGTTGGAAAATACTACATCCGAGATGTTATGTTCCCTTAGGTTAGCATATATAACGTTATAGACGTATATAATGTCCCCACCGAGAAGTACGGTTCGACACGACCGGGATTTTGTAAAACATTACCAGCGACGGTCTAGATGGGTTAGGTTAGGTTATATTACGATATAGACGTATATAATGTGCCCACCGAGAAGTAGGGGCCGACCCGCCAGGAATGTTGGAAAATACTACATCCGAGATGTTAGGTTCCCTTAGGTTAGGATATATAAATTTATAGACGTATATAATGTACGCACCGAGACGTACGGGAAGACATAAACGGGATTCTGTGAAACATTACCAGCGAGCGTCTAGATGGGTTAGGTTAGGTTATATTACGATATGGACGTATATAATGTGCCCACCGAGAAGTAGGGGCCGGCCAGCCAGGAATGTTGGAAAATACTACATCCGAGATGTTAGGTTCCCTTAGGTTAGGATATATAACAATATAGACGTATATAATGTCCCCACCGAGAAGTTCCGGCCGACACGACCGGGATTTTGTAAAACATTACCAGCGAGGGTCTAGATGGGTTAGGTTAGGTTATATTGCGATATAGACGTATATAATGTGCCCACCGAGAAGTTGGGGCCGACCCGCCAGGAATGTTGGAAAATACTACATCCGAGAAGTTAGGTTCCCTTAGGTTAGGATATATAACGTTATAGACGTATATAATGTCCCCACCGAGAAGTACGGGCCGACACTACCGGGATTTTGTAAAACATTAACAGTGAGGGTCTAGATGGGTTAGGTTAGGTTACATTACGATATAGACGTATATAATGTGCCCACCGAGAAGTAGGGGCCGACCCGCCAGGAATGTTGGAAAATACTACATCCGAGAAGCTAGGTTCCCTTAGGTTAGGATATATAAGTTTATAGACGTATATAATGTACGCACCGAGAAGTACGGGCCGACACGACCGGGATTTTGTAAAACATTACCAGCGAGGGTCTAGGTGGGTTAGGTTAGGTTATATTACGATATAGACGTATATAATGTGCCCACTGAGAAGTAGGGGCCGACCCGCCAGGAATGTTGGAAAATACTACATCCGAGATGTTAGGTTCCCTTGGGTTAGGATATATAACGTTATAGACGTGTATAATGTCCCCACCGAGAAGTACGTGCAGACACGACCGGGATTTTGTAAAACATCACCAGCGAGGGTCTAGATGGGTTAGGTTAGGTTATATTACGATATGGCCGTATATAATGTGCCCACCGTGAAGTAGGGTCCGACACGCCAGGAATGTTGGAAAATACTACATCCGAGATGTTAGGTTCCCTTAGGTTAGGATATATAACGTTATAGACGTATATAATGTCCCCACCGAGAAGTACGGGCCGACACTACCGGGATTTTGTAAAACATTACCAGTGAGGGTCTAGATGGGTTAGGTTAGGTTATATTACGTTATAGACGTATATAATGTTCCCACCGAGAAGTAGGGGCCGACCCGCCAGAAATGTTGGAAAATACTACATCCGAGATGTTAGGTTCCCTTAGGTTAGGATATAAAACGATATAGACATATATAATGTCCCCACGGCAAAGTACGGGCCGACACGACCGGAATTTTGTAAAACTTTACCAGCGAGGGTCTAGATGGGTTAGGTTAGGTTATATACGATATGGACGTATATAATGTGCCCACCGAGAAGTAGGGGCCGGCCCGCCAGGAATGTTGGAAAATACTACATCCGAGATGTTAGGTTCCCTTGGGTTAGGATATATAACGTTATAGACGTAAATAATGTCCCCACCGAGAAGTACGGGCCGACACGACCGGGATTTTGTAAAACATTACCAGCGAGGGTCTAGGTGGGTTAGGTTAGGTTATATTACGATATAGACGTATATAATGTGCCCACTGGGAAGTAGGGGCCGACCCGCCAGGAATGTTGGAAAATACTACATCCGAGATGTTAGGTTCCCTTAGGTTAGCATATATAACGTTATAGACGTATATAATGTCCCCACCGAGAAGTACGGTTCGACACGACCGGGATTTTGTAAAACATTACCAGCGACGGTCTAGATGGGTTAGGTTAGGTTATATTACGATATAGACGTATATAATGTGCCCACCGAGAAGTAGGGGCCGACCCGCCAGGAATGTTGGAAAATACTACATCCGAGATGTTAGGTACCCTTGGGTTAGGATATATAACGTTATAGACGTATATAATGTCCCCACCGAGAAGTACGTGCAGACACGACCGGGATTTTGTAAAACATCACCAGCGAGGGTCTAGATGGGTTAGGTTAGGTTATATTACGATATAGACGTATATAATGTGCCCACCGAGAAGTAGGGGCCGACCCGCCAGGAATGTTGGAAAATACTACATCCGAGATGTTAGGTTCCATCAGGTTAGGATATATAAAGTTATAGACGTATATAATGTCCCCACGGCAAAGTACGGGCCGACACGACCGAGATTTTGTAAAACATTACCAGCGAGGGTCTAGGTGGGTTAGGTTAGGTTATATTACGATATAGACGTATATAATGTGCCCACCGAGAAGTAGGGGCCGACCCGCCAGGAATGTTGGAAAATACTACATCCGAGATGTTAGGTTCCCTTGGGTTAGGATATATAACGTTATAGACGTATATAATGTCCCCACCGAGAAGTACGGGCAGACACGACCGGGATTTTGTAAAACATCACCAGCGAGGGTCTAGATGGGTTAGGTTAGGTTATATTACGATATAGACGTATATAATGTGCCCACCGAGAAGTAGGGGCCGACCAGCCAGGAATGTTGGAAAATACTACATCCGAGAAGTTAGGTTCCCTTAGTTTAGGATATATAATTTTATAGACGGATATAATGTACGCACCGAGACGTACGGGAAGACATGAACGGGATTCTGTGAAACATTACCAGCGATGGTCTAGGTGGGTTAGGTTAGGTTATATTACGTTATAGACGTATATAATGTTCCCACCGAGAAGTAGGGCCCGACCCGCCAGAAATGTTGGAAAATACTACATCCGAGATGTTAGGTTCCCTTAGGTTCGGATATAAAACGTTATAGACGTATATAATGTCCCCACGGCAAAGTACGGGCCGACACGACCGGAATTTTGTAAAACATTACCAGCGAGGGTCTAGTTGGGTTAGGTTAGGTTATATTGCGATATAGACGTATATAATGTTCCCACCGAGAAGTAGGGGCCGACCCGCCAGGAATGTTGGAAAATACTACATCCGAGATGTTAGGTTCCCTTAGGTTAGCATATAAAACGATATAGACATATATAATGTCCCCACGGCAAAGTACGGGCCGACACGACCGGAATTTTGTAAAACATTACCAGCGAGGGTCTAGTTGGGTTAGGTTAGGTTATATTACGATATAGACGTATATAATGTGTCCACCGAGAAGTGGGGGCCGACCCGCCAGGAATGTTGGAAAATACCACATCCGAGATGTTAGGTTCCCTCAGGTTAGGATATATAAAGTTATAGACGTACGTAATGTCCCCACGGTAAAGTACGGGCCGACACGACCGGAATTTTGTAAAACATTACCAGCGAGGGTCTAGATGGGTTAGGTTAGGTTATATTACGATATGGACGTATATAATGTCCCCACCGAGAAGTACGGGTCGACACGACCGGGATTTTGTAAAACATTACCAGCGACGGTCTAGATGGGTTAGGTTAGGTTATATTACGTTATAGACGTATATAATGTTCCCACCGAGAAGTAGGGGCCGACCCGCCAGGAATGTTGGAAAATACTACATCCGAGATGTTAGGTTCCCTTAGGTTAGGATATATAAAATTATAGACGTATGTAATGTCCCCACGGCAAAGTACGGGCCGACACTACCGGAATTTTGTAAAACATTACCAGCGAGGGTCTAGATGGGTTAGGTTAGGTTATATTACGATATGGACGTATATAATGTCCCCACCGAGAAGTACGGGTCGACACGACCGGGATTTTGTAAAACATTACCAGCGACGGTATAGATGGGTTAGGTTAGGTTATATTACGATATAGACGTATAGAATGTGTCCCCCGAGAAGTGGGGGCCTACCCGCCAGGAATGTTGGAAAATACTACATCCGAGATGTTAGGTTCCATCAGGTTAGGATATATAAAGTTATAGACGTATATAATGTCCCCACGGCAAAGTACGGGCCGACACGACCGGGATTTTGTAAAACATTACCAGCGAGGGTCTAGGTAGGTTAGGTTAGGTTATATTACGTTATAGACGTATATAATGTTCCCACCGAGAAGTAGGGGCCCACCCGCCAGAAATGTTGGAAAATACTAGATCCGAGATGTTAGGTTCCCTTAGGTTAGGATATAAAACGATATAGACATATATAATGTCCCCACCGAGAAGTACGGTTCGACACGACCGGGATTTTGTAAAACATTACCAGCGACTGTCTAGATGGGTTACGTCAGGTTATATTACGATATAGACGTATATAATGTGCCCACCGAGAAGTAGGGGCCGACCCGCCAGGAATGTTGGAAAATACTACATCCGAGATGTTAGGTTCCCTTAGGTTAGGATATAAAACGATATAGACATATATAATGTCCCCACGGCAAAGTACGGGCCGACACGGCCGGAATTTTGTAAAACATTACCAGCGAGGGTCTAGATGGGTTAGGTTAGGTTATATTACGATATGGACGTATATAATGTGCCCACCGAGAAGTAGGGGCCGACCCGCCAGGAATGTAGGAAAATACTACATCCGAGATGTTAGGTTCCCTTAGGTTAGGATATATAAAGTTATAGACGTATATAATGTCCCCACGGCAAAGTACGGGGCGACACGACCGGAATTTTGTAAAACATTACCAGCGAGGGTCTAGATGGGTTAGGTTAGGTTATATTACGATATGGACGTATATAATGTGCCCACCGAGAAGTAGGGGCTGGCCCGCCAGGAATGTTGGAAAATACTACATCCGAGATGTTAGGTTCCCTTAGGTTAGGATATATAACGTTATAGACGTATATAATGTCCACACCGAGAAGTACGGGCCGACACGACCGGGATTTTGTAAAACATTACCAGCGAGGGTCTAGATGGGTTAGGTTAGGTTATATTGCGATATAGACGTATATAATGTGCCCATCGAGAAGTAGGGACCGACCCGCCAGGAATGTTGGAAAGTACTACATCCGACATGTTAGGTTCCCTTAGGTTAGGATATATAACGTTATAGACGTATATAATGTCCCCACCGAGAAGTACGGGTCGACAAGACCGGGATTTTGTAAAACATTACCAGCGACGGTCTAGATGGGTTAGGATAGGTTATATTACGATATAGACGTATATAATGTGTCCCCCGAGAAGTGGGGGCCTACCCGCCAGGAATGTTGGAAAATACTACATCCGAGATGTTAGGTTCCATCAGGTTAGGATATATAAAGTTATAGACGTATATAATGTCCCCACGGCAAAGTACGGGCCGACACGACCGAGATTTTGTAAAACATTACCAGCGAGGGTCTAGGTGGGTTAGGTTAGGTTATATTACGATATAGACGTATATAATGTTCCCACTGAGAAGTAGGGGCCGACCCGCCAGGAATGTTGGAAAATACTACATCCGAGATGTTAGGTTCCCTTAGGTTAGCATATATAACGTTATAGACGTATATAATGTCCCCACCGAGAAGTACGGGCCGACACGACCGGGATTTTGTAAAACATTACCAGCGACGGTCTAGATGGGTTAGGTTAGGTTATATTACGATATAGACGTATATAATGTGTCCACCGAGAAGTGGGGGCCGACCCGCCAGGAATGTTGGAAAATACTACATCCGAGATGTTAGGTTCCCTTAGGTTAGGATATATAAATTTATAGACGTATATAATGTACGCACCGAGACGTACGGGAAGACATAAACGGGATTCTGTGAAACATTACCAGCGAGGGTCTAGGTGGGTTAGGTTAGGTTATATTACGTTATAGACGTATATAATGTTCCCACCGAGAAGTAGGGGCCCACCCGCCAGAAATGTTGGAAAATACTACATCCGAGATGTTAGGTTCCCTTAGGTTAGGATATACAAATTTATAGACGTATATAATGTACGCACCGAGACGTACGGGAAGACATAAACGGGATTCTGTGAAACATTACCAGCGAGGGTCTAGGTGGGTTAGGTTAGGTTATATTACGTTATAGACGTATATAATGTTCCCACCGAGAAGTAGGGGCCCACCCGCCAGAAATGTTGGAAAATACTACATCCGAGATGTTAGGTTCCCTTAGGTTAGGATATAAAACGATATAGACATATATAATGTCCCCACGGCAAAGTACGGGCCGACACGACCGGAATTTTGTAAAACATTACCAGCGAGGGTCAAGATGGGTTAGGTTAGGTTATATTACGATATAGACGTATATAATGTGCCCACCGAGAAGTAGGGGCCGGCCCGCCAGGAATGTTGGAAAATACTGCATCCGAGATGTTAGGTTCCCTTAGGTTAGCATATATAACGTTATAGACGTATATAATGTCCCCACCGAGAAGTACGGTTCGACACGACCGGGATTTTGTAAAACATTACCAGCGACGGTCTAGATGGATTAGGTTAGGTTATATTACGATATAGACGTATATAATGTGCCCACCGAGAAGTAGGGGCCGACCCGCCAGGAATGTTGGAAAATACTACATCCGAGAAGCTAGGTTCCCTTAGGTTAGGATATATAAGTTTATAGACGTATATAATGTACGCACCGAGACGTACGGGAAGACATGAACGGGATTCTGTGAAACATTACCAGCGAGGGTCTAGATGGGTTAGGTTAGGTTATATTACGATATGGACGTATATAATGTGCCCACCGAGAAGTAGGGGCCGGCCCGCCAGGAATGTTGGAAAATACTACATCCGAGATGTTAGGTTCCCTTGGGTTAAGATATATAACGTTATAGACGTAAATAATGTCCCCACCGAGAAGTACGGGCCGACACGACCGGGATTTTGTAAAACATTACCAGCGAGGTTCTAGGTGGGTTAGGTTAGGTTATATTACGATATAGACGTATATAATGTGCCCACTGAGAAGTAGGGGCCGACCCGCCAGGAATGTTGGAAAATACTGCATCCGAGATGTTAGGTTCCCTTAGGTTAGCATATATAACGTTATAGACGTATATAATGTCCCCACCGAGAAGTACGGTTCGACACGACCGGGATTTTGTAAAACATTACCAGCGACGGTCTAGATGGATTAGGTTAGGTTATATTACGATATAGACGTATATAATGTGCCCACCGAGAAGTAGGGGCCGACCCGCCAGGAATGTTGGAAAATACTACATCCGAGATGTTAGGTTCCCTTAGGTTAGGATATATAAATTTATAGACGTATATAATGTACGCACCGAGACGTACGGGAAGACATAAACGGGATTCTGTGAAACATTACCAGCGAGGGTCTAGGTGGGTTAGGTTAGGTTATATTACGTTATAGACGTATATAATGTTCCCACCGAGAAGTAGGGGCCGACCCGCCAGAAATGTTGGAAAATACTACATCCGAGATGTTAGGTTCCCTTAGGTTAGGATATAAAACGATATAGACATATATAATGTCCCCACGGCATAGTACGGGCCGACACGACCGGAATTTTGTAAAACATTACCAGCGAGGGTCTAGATGGGTTAGGTTAGGTTATATTACGATATGGACGTATATAATGTGCCCACCGAGAAGTAGGGGCCGGCCCGCCAGGAATGTTGGAAAATACTACATCCGAGATGTTAGGTTCCCTTGGGTTAGGATATATAACGTTATAGACGTAAATAATGTCCCCACCGAGAAGTACGGGCCGATACGACCGTGATTTTGTAAAACATTACCAGCGAGGGTCTAGGTGGGTTAGGTTAGGTTATATTACGATATAGACGTACATAATGTGCCCACTGGGAAGTAGGGCCGACCCGCCAGGAATGTTGGAAAATACTACATCCGAGATGGTATGTTCCCTTAGGTTAGCATATATAACGTTATAGACGTATATAATGTCCCCACCGAGAAGTACGGTTCGACACGACCGGGATTTTGTAAAACATTACCAGCGACGGTCTAGATGGGTTAGGTTAGGTTATATTACGATATAGACGTATATAATGTGCCCACCGAGAAGTAGGGGCCGACCCGCCAGGAATGTTGGAAAATACTACATCCGAGATGTTAGGTTCCCTTAGGTTAGGATATATAAATTTATAGACGTATATAATGTACGCACCGAGACGTACGGGAAGACATAAACGGGATTCTGTGAAACATTACCAGCGAGCGTCTAGATGGGTTTGGTTAGGTTATATTACGATATGGACGTATATAATGTGCCCACCGAGAAGTAGGGGCCGGCCAGCCAGGAATGTTGGAAAATACTACATCCGAGATGTTAGGTTCCCTTAGGTTAGGATATATAACAATATAGACGTATATAATGTCCCCACCGAGAAGTTCCGGCCGACACGACCGGGATTTTGTAAAACATTACCAGCGAGGGTCTAGATGGGTTAGGTTAGGTTATATTGCGATATAGACGTATATAATGTGCCCACCGAGAAGTAGGGGCCGACCCGCCAGGAATGTTGGAAAATACTACATCCGAGAAGTTAGGTTCCCTTAGGTTAGGATATATAACGTTATAGACGTATATAATGTCCCCACCGAGAAGTACGGGCCGACACTACCGGGATTTTGTAAAACATTACCAGTGAGGGTCTAGATGGGTTAGGTTAGGTTATATTACGATATAGACGTATATAATGTGCCCACCGAGAAGTAGGGGCCGACCCGCCAGGAATGATGGAAAATACTACATCCGAGAAGCTAGGTTCCCTTAGGTTAGGATATATAAGTTTATAGACGTATATAATGTACGCACCGAGAAGTACGGGCCGATACGACCGGGATTTTGTAAAACATTACCAGCGAGGGTCTAGGTGGGTTAGGTTAGGTTATATTACGATATAGACGTATATAATGTGCCCACTGAGAAGTAGGGGCCGACCCGCCAGGAATGTTGGAAAATACTACATCCGAGATGTTAGGTTCCCTTGGGTTAGGATATATAAATTTATAGACGTATATAATGTACGCACCGAGACGTACGGGAAGACATAAACGGGATTCTGTGAAACATTACCAGCGAGGGTCTAGGTGGGTTAGGTTAGGTTATATTACGTTATAGACGTATATAATGTGCCCACCGAGAAGTAGGGGCCGACCCGACAGGAATGTTGGAAAATACTACATCCGAGAAGCTAGGTTCCCTTAGGTTAGGATATATAAGTTTATAGACGTATATAATGTACGCACCGAGACGTACGGGAAGACATGAACGGGATTCTGTGAAACATTACCAGCGAGGGTCTAGGTGGGTTAGGTTAGGTTATATTACGTTATAGACGTATATAATGTTCCCACCGAGAAGTAGGCGCCGACCCGTCAGAAATGTTGGAAAATACTACATCCGAGATGTTAGGTTCCCTTAGGTTAGGATATAAAACGATATAGACATATATAATGTCCCCACGGCAAAGTACGGGCCGACACGACCGGAATTTTGTAAAACATTACCAGCGAGGGTCTAGATGGGTTAGGTTAGGTTATATTACGATATGGACGTATATAATGTGCCCACCGAGAAGTAGGGGCCGGCCCGCCAGGAATGTTGGAAAATACTACATCCGAGATGTTAGGTTCCCTTGGGTTAAGATATATAACGTTATAGACGTAAATAATGTCCCCACGGCAAAGTACGGGCCGACACGACCGGAATTTTGTAAAACATTACCAGCGACGGTCTAGATGGGTTAGGATAGGTTATATTACGATATAGACGTATATAATGTGTCCCCCGAGAAGTGGGGGCCTACCCGCCAGGAATGTTGGAAAATACTACATCCGAGATGTTAGGTTCCCTTAGGTTAGCATATATAACGTTATAGACGTATATAATGTCCCCACCGAGAAGTACGGTTCGACACGACCGGGATTTTGTAAAACATTACCAGCGACGGTCTAGATGGGTTAGGTTAGGTTATATTACGATATAGACGTATATAATGTGCCTACCGAGAAGTAGGGTCCGACACGCCAGGAATGTTGGAAAATACTACATCCGAGATGTTAGGTTCCCTTAGGTTAGGATATATAATGTTATAGACGTATATAATGTCCCCACCGAGAAGTACGGGCCGACACTACCGGGATTTTGTAAAACATTACCAATGAGGGTCTAGATGGGTTAGGTTAGGTTATATTACGTTATAGACGTATATAATGTTCCCACCGAGAAGTAGGGGCCGACCCGCCAGAAATGTTGGAAAATACTACATCCGAGATGTTAGGTTCCCTTAGGTTAGGATATAAAACGATATAGACATATATAATGTCCCCACGGCAAAGTACGGGCCGACACGACCGGAATTTTGTAAAACATTACCAGCGAGGGTCTAGATGGGTTAGGTTAGGTTATATACGATATGGACGTATATAATGTGCCCACCGAGAAGTAGGGGCCGGCCCGCCAGGAATGTTGGAAAATACTACATCCGAGATGTTAGGTTCCCTTGGGTTAGGATATATAAATTTATAGACGTAAATAATGTCCCCACCGAGAAGTACGGGCCGACACGACCGGGATTTTGTAAAACATTACCAGCGAGGGTCTAGGTGGGTTAGGTTAGGTTATATTACGATATAGACGTATATAATGTGCCCACTGGGAAGTAGGGGCCGACCCGCCAGGAATGTTGGAAAATACTACATCCGAGATGTTAGGTTCCCTTAGGTTAGCATATATAACGTTATAGACGTATATAATGTCCCCACCGAGAAGTACGGTTCGACACGACCGGGATTTTGTAAAACATTACCAGCGACGGTCTAGATGGGTTAGGTTAGGTTATATTACGATATAGACGTATATAATGTGCCTACCGAGAAGTAGGGGCCGACCCGCCTGGAATGTTGGAAAATACTACATCCGAGATGTTAGGTTCCCTTAGGTTAGGATATATAAATTTATAGACGTATATAATGTACGCACCGAGACTTACGGGAAGACATAAACGGGATTCTGTGAAACATTACCAGCGAGGATCTAGGTGGGTTAGGTTAGGTTATATTACGTTATAGACGTATATAATGTGCCCACCGAGAAGTAGGGGCCGACCCGCCAGGAATGTTGGAAAATACTACATCCGAGAAGCTAGGTTCCCTTAGGTTAGGATATATAAGTTTATAGACGTATATAATGTACGCACCGAGGGGTACGGGAAGACATGAACGGGATTCTGTGAAACATTACCAGCGAGGGTCTAGGTGGGTTAGGTTAGGTTATATTACGTTATAGACGTATATAATGTTCCCACCGAGAAGTAGGCGCCGACCCGCCAGAAATGTTGGAAAATACTACATCCGAGATGTTAGGTTCCCTTAGGTTAGGATATAAAACGATACAGACATATATAATGTCCCCACGGCAAAGTACGGGCCGACACGGCCGGAATTTTGTAAAACATTACCAGCGAGGGTCTAGATGGGTTAGGTTAGGTTATATTACGATATGGACGTATGTAATGTGCCCACCGAGAAGTAGGAGCCGACCCGCCAGGAATGTTGGAAAATACTACATCCGAGATGTTAGGTTCCCTTAGGTTAGCATATATAACGTTACAGACGTATATAATGTCCCCGCCCAGAAGTACGGTTCGACGCGACCGGGATTTTGTAAAACATTACCAGCGAGGGTCTAGTTGGGTTAGGTTCGGTTATATTACGATATAGACGTATATAATGTGTCCACCGAGAAGTGGGGGCCGACCCGCCAGGAATGTTGGAAAATACTACATCCGAGATGTTAGGTTCCCTTGGGTTAGGATATATAACGTTATAGACGTAAATAATGTCCCCACCGAGAAGTACGGGCCGACACGACCGGGATTTTGTAAAACATTACCAGCGAGGGTCTAGGTGGGTTTGGTTAGGTTATATTACGATATAGACGTATATAATGTGCCCACTGGGAAGTAGGTGCCGACCCGCCAGGAATGTTGGAAAATACTACATCCGAGATGTTAGGTTCCCTTAGGTTAGCATATATAACGTTATAGACGTATATAATGTTCCCACCGAGAAGTACGGTTCGACACGACCGGGATTTTGTAAAACATTACCAGCGACGGTCTAGATGGGTTAGGTTAGGTTATATTACGATATAGACGTATATAATGTGCCCACCGAGAAGTAGGGGCCGACCCGCCAGGAATGTTGGAAAATACTACATCCGAGATGTTAGGTTCCCTTAGGTTAGGATATATAAATTTATAGACGTATATAATGTACGCACCGAGACGTACGGGAAGACATAAACGGGATTCTGTGAAACATTACCAGCGAGGGTCTAGGTGGGTTAGGTTAGGTTATATTACGTTATAGACGTATATAATGTGCCCACCGAGAAGTAGGGGCCGACCCGACAGGAATGTTGGAAAATACTACATCCGAGAAGCTAGGTTCCCTTAGGTTAGGATATATAAGTTTATAGACGTATATAATGTACGCACCGAGACGTACGGGAAGACATGAACAGGATTCTGTGAAACATTACCAGCGAGGGTCTAGGTGGGTTAGGTTAGGTTATATTACGTTATAGACGTATATAATGTTCCCACCGAGAAGTAGGCGCCGACCCGCCAGAAATGTTGGAAAATACTACATCCGAGATGTTAGGTTCCCTTAGGTTAGGATATAAAACGATATAGACATATATAATGTCCCCACGGCAAAGTACGGGCCGACACGACCGGAATTTTGTAAAACATTACCAGCGAGGGTCTAGATGGGTTAGGTTAGGTTATATTACGATATGGACGTATATAATGTGCCCACCGAGAAGTAGGGGCCGGCCCGCCAGGAATGTTGGAAAATACTACATACGAGATGTTAGGTTCCCTTGGGTTAAGATATATACCGTTATAGACGTAAATAATGTCCCCACCGAGAAGTACGGGCCGACACGACCGGGATTTTGTAAAACATTACCAGCGATGTTCTAGGTGGGTTAGGTTAGGTTATATTACGATATAGACGTATATAATGTGCCCACTGAGAAGTAGGGGCCGACCCGCCAGGAATGTTGGAAAATACTGCATCCGAGATGTTAGGTTCCCTTAGGTTAGCATATATAACGTTATAGACGTATATAATGTCCCCACCGAGAAGTACGGTTCGACACGACCGGGATTTTGTAAAACATTACCAGCGACGGTCTAGATGGATTAGGTTAGGTTATATTACGATATAGACGTATATAATGTGCCCACCGAGAAGTAGGGGCCGACCCGCCAGGAATGTTGGAAAATACTACATCCGAGATGTTAGGTTCCCTTAGGTTAGGATATATAAATTTATAGACGTATATAATGTACGCACCGAGACGTACGGGAAGACATAAACGGGATTCTGTGAAACATTACCAGCGAGGGTCTAGGTGGGTTAGGTTAGGTTATATTACGTTATAGACGTATATAATGTTCCCACCGAGAAGTAGGGGCCGACCCGCCAGAAATGTTGGAAAATACTACGTCCGAGATGTTAGGTTCCCTTAGGTTAGGATATAAAACGATATAGACATATATAATGTCCCCACGGCAAAGTACGGGCCGACACGACCGGAATTTTGTAAAACATTACCAGCGAGGGTCTAGATGGGTTAGGTTAGGTTATATTACGTTATAGACGTATATAATGTTCCCACCGAGAAGTAGGGGCCGACCCCCCAGAAATGTTGGAAAATACTACATCCGAGATGTTAGGTTCCCTTAGGTTAGGATATAAAAAGATATAGACATATATAATGTCCCCACGGCATAGTACGGGCCGACACGACCGGAATTTTGTAAAACATTACCAGCGAGGGTCTAGATGGGTTAGGTTAGGTTATATTACGATATGGACGTATATAATGTGCCCACCGAGAAGTAGGGGCCGGCCCGCCAGGAATGTTGGAAAATACTACATCCGAGATGTTAGGTTCCCTTGGGTTAGGATATATAACGTTATAGACGTAAATAATGTCCCCACCGAGAAGTACGGGCCGACACGACCGTGATTTTGTAAAACATTACCAGCGAGGGTCTAGGTGGGTTAGGTTAGGTTATATTACGATATAGACGTACATAATGTGCCCACTGGGAAGTAGGGCCGACCCGCCAGGAATGTTGGAAAATACTACATCCGAGATGTTATGTTCCCTTAGGTTAGCATATATAACGTTATAGACGTATATAATGTCCCCACCGAGAAGTACGGTTCGACACGACCGGGATTTTGTAAAACATTACCAGCGACGGTCTAGATGGGTTAGGTTAGGTTATATTACGATATAGACGTATATAATGTGCCCACCGAGAAGTAGGGGCCGACCCGCCAGGAATGTTGGAAAATACTACATCCGAGATGTTAGGTTCCCTTAGGTTAGGATATATAAATTTATAGACGTATATAATGTACCCACCGAGACGTACGGGAAGACATAAACGGGATTCTGTGAAACATTACCAGCGAGCGTCTAAATGGGTTAGGTTAGGTTATATTACGATATGGACGTATATAATGTGCCCACCGAGAAGTAGGGGCCGGCCAGCCAGGAATGTTGGAAAATACTACATCCGAGATGTTAGGTTCCCTTAGGTTAGGATATATAACAATATAGACGTATATAATGTCCCCACCGAGAAGTTCCGGCCGACACGACCGGGATTTTGTAAAACATTACCAGCGAGGGTCTAGATGGGTTAGGTTAGGTTATATTGCGATATAGACGTATATAATGTGCCCACCGAGAAGTAGGGGCCGACCCGCCAGGAATGTTGGAAAATACTACATCCGAGAAGTTAGGTTCCCTTAGGTTAGGATATATAACGTTATAGACGTATATAATGTCCCCACCGAGAAGTACGGGCCGACACTACCGGGATTTTGTAAAACATTACCAGTGAGGGTCTAGATGGGTTAGGTTAGGTTATATTACGATATAGACGTATATAATGTGCCCACCGAGAAGTAGGGGCCGACCCGCCAGGAATGTTGGAAAATACTACATCCGAGAAGCTAGGTTCCCTTAGGTTAGGATATATAAGTTTATAGACGTATATAATGTACGCACCGAGAAGTACGGGCCGACACGACCGGGATTTTGTAAAACATTACCAGCGAGGGTATAGGTGGGTTAGGTTAGGTTATATTACGATATAGACGTATATAATGTGCCCACTGAGAAGTAGGGGCCGACCCGCCAGGAATGTTGGAAAATACTACATCCGAGATGTTAGGTTCCCTTGGGTTAGGATATATAACGTTATAGACGTATATAATGTCCCCACCGAGAAGTACGTGCAGACACGACCGGGATTTTGTAAAACATCACCAGCGAGGGTCTAGATGGGTTAGGTTAGGTTATATTACGATATGGCCGTATATAATGTGCCCACCGTGAAGTAGGGTCCGACACGCCAGGAATGTTGGAAAATACTACATCCGAGATGTTAGGTTCCCTTAGGTTAGGATATATAACGTTATAGACGTATATAATGTCCCCACCGAGAAGTACGGGCCGACACTACCGGGATTTTGTAAAACATTACCAGTGAGGGTCTAGATGGGTTAGGTTAGGTTATATTACGTTATAGACGTATATAATGTTCCCACCGAGAAGTAGGGGCCGACCCGCCAGAAATGTTGGAAAATACTACATCCGAGATGTTAGGTTCCCTTAGGTTAGGATATAAAACGATATAGACATATATAATGTCCCCACGGCAAAGTACGGGCCGACACGACCGGAATTTTGTAAAACATTACCAGCGAGGGTCTAGATGGGTTAGGTTAGGTTATATACGATATGGACGTATATAATGTGCCCACCGAGAAGTAGGGGCCGGCCCGCCAGGAATGTTGGAAAATACTACATCCGAGATGTTAGGTTCCCTTGGGTTAGGATATATAAATTTATAGACGTAAATAATGTCCCCACCGAGAAGTACGGGCCGACACGACCGGGATTTTGTAAAACATTACCAGCGAGGGTCTAGGTGGGTTAGGTTAGGTTATATTACGATATAGACGTATATAATGTGCCCACTGGGAAGTAGGGGCCGACCCGCCAGGAATGTTGGAAAATACTACATCCGAGATGTTAGGTTCCCTTAGGTTAGCATATATAACGTTATAGACGTATATAATGTCCCCACCGAGAAGTACGGTTCGACACGACCGGGATTTTGTAAAACATTACCAGCGACGGTCTAGATGGGTTAGGTTAGGTAATATTACGATATAGACGTATATAATGTGCCCACCGAGAAGTAGGGGCCGACCCGCCAGGAATGTTGGAAAATACTACATCCGAGATGTTAGGTTCCCTTAGGTTAGGATATATAAATTTATAGACGTATATAATGTACGCACCGAGACTTACGGGAAGACATAAACGGGATTCTGTGAAACATTACCAGCGAGGGTCTAGGTGGGTTAGGTTAGGTTATATTACGTTATAGACGTATATAATGTGCCCACCGAGAAGTAGGGGCCGACCCGCCAGGAATGTTGGAAAATACTGCATCCGAGATGTTAGGTTCCCTTAGGTTAGCATATATAACGTTATAGACGTATATAATGTCCCCACCGAGAAGTACGGTTCGACACGACCGGGATTTTGTAAAACATTACCAGCGACGGTCTAGATGGATTAGGTTAGGTTATATTACGATATAGACGTATATAATGTGCCCACCGAGAAGTAGGGGCCGACCCGCCAGGAATGTTGGAAAATACTACATCCGAGATGTTAGGTTCCCTTAGGTTAGGATATATAAATTTATAGACGTATATAATGTACGCACCGAGACGTACGGGAAGACATAAACGGGATTCTGTGAAACATTACCAGCGAGGGTCTAGGTGGGTTAGGTTAAGTTATATTACGTTATAGACGTATATAATGTTCCCACCGAGAAGTAGGGGCCGACCCGCCAGGAATGTTGGAAAATACTACATCCGAGATGTTAGGTACCCTTGGGTTAGGATATATAACGTTATAGACGTATATAATGTCCCCACCGAGAAGTACGTGCAGACACGACCGGGATTTTGTAAAACATCACCAGCGAGGGTCTAGATGGGTTAGGTTAGGTTATATTACGATATGGCCGTATATAATGTGCCCACCGTGAAGTAGGGTCCGTCACGCCAGGAATGTTGGAAAATACTACATCCGAGATGTTAGGTTCCCTTAGGTTAGGATATATAACGTTATAGAAGTATATAATGTCCCCACCGAGAAGTACGGGCCGACACTACCGGGATTTTGTAAAACATTACCAGTGAGGGTCTAGATGGGTTAGGTTAGGTTATATTACGATATAGACGTATATAATGTGCCCACCGAGAAGTAGGGGCCGACCCGCCAGGAATGTTGGAAAATACTACATCCGAGAAGTTAGGTTCCCTTAGGTTAGGATATATAACGTTATAGACGTATATAATGTCCCCACCGAGAAGTACGGGCCGACACTACCGGGATTTTGTAAAACATTACCAGTGAGGGTCTAGATGGGTTAGGTTAGGTTATATTACGATATGGCCGTATATAATGTGCCCACCGTGAAGTAGGGTCCGACACGCCAGGAATGTTGGAAAATACTACATCCGAGATGTTAGGTTCCCTTAGGTTAGGATATATAACGTTATAGACGTATATAATGTCCCCACCGAGAAGTACGGGCCGACACTACCGGGATTTTGTAAAACATTACCAGTGAGGGTCTAGATGGGTTAGGTTAGGTTATATTACGTTATAGACGTATATAATGTTCCCACCGAGAAGTAGGGGCCGACCCGCCAGAAATGTTGGAAAATAATACATCCGAGATGTTAGGTTCCCTTAGGTTAGGATATAAAACGATATAGACATATATAATGTCCCCACGGCAAAGTACGGGCCGACACGACCGGAATTTTGTAAAACATTACCAGCGAGGGTCTAGATGGGTTAGGTTAGGTTATATACGATATGGACGTATATAATGTGCCCACCGAGAAGTAGGGGCCGGCCCGCCAGGAATGTTGGAAAATACTACATCCGAGATGTTAGGTTCCCTTGGGTTAGGATATATAAATTTATAGACGTAAATAATGTCCCCACCGAGAAGTACGGGCCGACACGACCGGGATTTTGTAAAACATTACCAGCGAGGGTCTAGGTGGGTTAGGTTAGGTTATATTACGATATAGACGTATATAATGTGCCCACTGGGAAGTAGGGGCCGACCCGCCAGGAATGTTGGAAAATACTACATCCGAGATGTTAGGTTCCCTTAGGTTAGCATATATAACGTTATAGACGTATATAATGTCCCCACCGAGAAGTACGGTTCGACACGACCGGGATTTTGTAAAACATTACCAGCGACGGTCTAGATGGGTTAGGTTAGGTTATATTACGATATAGACGTATATAATGTGCCCACCGAGAAGTAGGGGCCGACCCGCCAGGAATGTTGGTAAATACTACATCCGAGATGTTAGGTTCCCTTAGGTTAGGATATATAAATTTATAGACGTATATAATGTACGCACCGAGACTTACGGGAAGACATAAACGGGATTCTGTGAAACATTACCAGCGAGGGTCTAGGTGGGTTAGGTTAGGTTATATTACGTTATAGACGTATATAATGTGCCCACCGAGAAGTAGGGGCCGACCCGCCAGGAATGTTGGAAAATACTACATCCGAGAAGCTAGGTTCCCTTAGGTTAGGATATATAACGTTATAGAAGTATATAATGTCCCCACCGAGAAGTACGGGCCGACACTACCGGGATTTTGTAAAACATTACCAGTGAGGGTCTAGATGGGTTAGGTTAGGTTATATTACGATATAGACGTATATAATGTGCCCACCGAGAAGTAGGGGCCGACCCGCCAGGAATGTTGGAAAATACTACATCCGAGATGTTATGTTCCCTTAGGTTAGCATATATAACGTTATAGACGTATATAATGTCCCCACCGAGAAGTACGGTTCGACACGACCGGGATTTTGTAAAACATTACCAGCGACGGTCTAGATGGGTTAGGTTAGGTTATATTACGATATAGACGTATATAATGTGCCCACCGAGAAGTAGGGGCCGACCCGCCAGGAATGTTGGAAAATACTACATCCGAGATGTTAGGTTCCCTTAGGTTAGGATATATAAATTTATAGACGTATATAATGTACGCACCGAGACGTACGGGAAGACATAAACGGCATTCTGTGAAACATTACCAGCGAGGGTCTAGATGGGTTAGGTTAGGTTATATTACGATATGGACGTATATAATGTGCCCACCGAGAAGTAGGGGCCGGCCAGCCAGGAATGTTGGAAAATACTACATCCGAGATGTTAGGTTCCCTTAGGTTAGGATATATAACAATATAGACGTATATAATGTCCCCACCGAGAAGTTCCGGCCGACACGACTGGGATTTTGTAAAACATTACCAGCGAGGGTCTAGATGGGTTAGGTTAGGTTATATTGCGATATAGACGTATATAATGTGCCCACCGAGAAGTAGGGGCCGACCCGCCATGAATGTTGGAAAATACTACATCCGAGAAGTTAGGTTCCCTTAGGTTAGGATATATAACGTTATAGACGTATATAATGTCCCCACCGAGAAGTACGGGCCGACACTACCGGCATTTTGTAAAACATTACCAGTGAGGGACTAGATGGGTTAGGTTAGGTTATATTACGATATAGACGTATATAATGTGCCCACCGAGAAGTAGGGGCCGACCCGCCAGGAATGTTGGAAAATACTACATCCGAGAAGCTAGGTTCCCTTAGGTTAGGATATATAAGTTTATAGACGTATATAATGTACGCACCGAGAAGTACGGGCCGACACGACCGGGATTTTGTAAAACATTACCAGCGAGGGTCTAGGTGGGTTAGGTTAGGTTATATTACGATATAGACGTATATAATGTGCCCACTGAGAAGTAGGGGCCGACCCGCCAGGAATGTTGGAAAATACTACATCCGAGATGTTAGGTTCCCTTGGGTTAGGATATATAACGTTATAGACGTATATAATGTCCCCACCGAGAAGTACGTGCAGACACGACCGGGATTTTGTAAAACATCACCAGCGAGGGTCTAGATGGGTTAGGTTAGGTTATATTACGATATGGCCGTATATAATGTGCCCACCGTGAAGTAGGGTCCGACACGCCAGGAATGTTGGAAAATACTACATCCGTGATGTTAGGTTCCCTTGGGTTAGGATATATAACGTTATAGACGTAAATAATGTCCCCACCGAGAAGTACGAGCCGACACGACCGGGATTTTGTAAAACATTACCAGCGAGGGTCTAGGTGGGTTAGGTTAGGTTATATTACGATATAGACGTACATAATGTGCCCACTGGGAAGTAGGGGCCGACCCGCCAGGAATGTTGGAAAATACTACATCCGAGATGTTAGGTTCCCTTGGGTTAGGATATATAACGTTATAGACGTAAATAATGTCCCCACCGAGAAGTACGGGCCGACACGACCGGGATTTTGTAAAACATTACCAGCGAGGGTCTAGGTGGGTTAGGTTAGGTTATATTACGATATAGACGTACATAATGTGCCCACAGGGAAGTAGGGGCCGACCCGCCAGGAATGTTGGAAAATACTACATCCGAGATGTTAGGTTCCCTTAGGTTAGCATATATAACGTTATAGACGTATATAATGTCCCCACCGAGAAGTACGGTTCGACACGACCGGGATTTTGTAAAACATTACCAGCGACGGTCTAGATGGGTTAGGTTAGGTTATATTACGATATAGACGTATATAATGTGCCCACCGAGAAGTAGGGGCCGACCCGCCAGGAATGTTGGAAAATACTACATCCGAGAAGTTAGGTTCCCTTAGGTTAGAATATATAACGTTATAGACGTATATAATGTCCCCACCGAGAAGTACGGGCCGACACTACCGGGATTTTGTAAAACATTACCAGTGAGGGTCTAGATGGGTTAGGTTAGGTTATATTACGATATAGACGTATATAATGTGCCCACCGAGAAGTAGGGGCCGACCCGCCAGGAATGTTGGAAAATACTACATCCGAGAAGCTAGGTTCCCTTAGGTTAGGATATATAAGTTTATGGACGTATATAATGTACGCACCGAGAAGTACGGGCCGACACGACCGGGATTTTGTAAAACATTACCAGCGAGGGTCTAGGTGGGTTAGGTTAGGTTATATTACGATATAGACGTATATAATGTGCCCACTGAGAAGTAGGGTCCGACCCGCCAGGAATGTTGGAAAATACTACATCCGAGATGTTAGGTTCCCTTGGGTTAGGATATATAACGTTATAGACGTATATAATGTCCCCACCGAGAAGTACGTGCAGACACGACCGGGATTTTGTAAAACATCACCAGCGAGGGTCTAGATGGGTTAGGTTAGGTTATATTACGATATGGGTATATAATGTGCCCACCGAGAAGTAGGGGCCGGCCCGCCAGGAATGTTGGAAAATACTACATCCGAGATGTTAGGTTCCCTTGGGTTAGGATATATAACGTTATAGACGTAAATAATGTCCCCACCGAGAAGTACGAGCCGACACGACCGGGATTTTGTAAAACATTACCAGCGAGGGTCTAGGTGGGTTAGGTTAGGTTATATTACGTTATAGACGTATATAATGTTCCCACCGAGAAGTAGGGGCCGGCCCGCCAGAAATGTTGGAAAATACTACATCCGAGATGTTAGGTTCCCTTGGGTTAGGATATATAACGTTATAGACGTAAATAATGTCCCCACCGAGAAGTACGAGCCGACACGACCGGGATTTTGTAAAACATTACCAGCGAGGGTCTAGGTGGGTTAGGTTAGGTTATATTACGATATAGACGTACATAATGTGCCCACTGGGAAGTAGGGGCCGACCCGCCAGGAATGTTGGAAAATACTACATCCGAGATGTTAGGTTCCCTTAGGTTAGCATATATAACGTTATAGACGTATATAATGTCCCCACCGAGAAGTACGGTTCGACACGACCGGGAGTTTGTAAAACATTACCAGCGACGGTCTAGATGGGTTAGGTTAGGTTATATTACGATATAGACGTATATAATGTGCCCACCGAGAAGTAGGGGCCGACCCGCCAGGAATGTTGGAAAATACTACATCCGAGAAGTTAGGTTCCCTTAGGTTAGGATATATAACGTTATAGACGTATATAATGTCCCCACCGAGAAGTACGGGCCGACACTACCGGGATTTTGTAAAACATTACCAGTGAGGGTCTAGATGGGTTAGGTTAGGTTATATTACGATATAGACGTATATAATGTGCCCACCGAGAAGTAGGGGCCGACCCGCCAGGAATGTTGGAAAATACTACATCCGAGAAGCTAGGTTCCCTTAGGTTAGGATATATAAGTTTATGGACGTATATAATGTACGCACCGAGAAGTACGGGCCGACACGACCGGGATTTTGTAAAACATTACCAGCGAGGGTCTAGGTGGGTTAGGTTAGGTTATATTACGATATAGACGTATATAATGTGCCCACTGAGAAGTAGGGGCCGACCCGCCAGGAATGTTGGAAAATACTACATCCGAGATGTTAGGTTCCCTTGGGTTAGGATATGTAACGTTATAGACGTATATAATGTCCCCACCGAGAAGTACGTGCAGACACGACCGGGATTTTGTAAAACATCACCAGCGAGGGTCTAGATGGGTTAGGTTAGGTTATATTACGATATGGACGTATATAATGTGCCCACCGAGAAGTAGGGGCCGGCCCGCCAGAAATGTTGGAAAATACTACATCCGAGATGTTAGGTTCCCTTGGGTTAGGATATATAACGTTATAGACGTAAATAATGTCCCCACCGAGAAGTACGAGCCGACACGACCGGGATTTTGTAAAACATTACCAGCGAGGGTCTAGGTGGGTTAGGTTAGGTTATATTACGATATAGACGTACATAATGTGCCCACTGGGAAGTAGGGGCCGACCCGCCAGGAATGTTGGAAAATACTACATCCGAGATGTTAGGTTCCCTTAGGTTAGCATATATAACGTTATAGACGTATATAATGTCCCCGCCGAGAAGTACGGTTCGACACGACCGGGATTTTGTAAAACATTACCAGCGACGGTCTAGATGGGTTAGGTTAGGTTATATTACGATATAGACGTATATAATGTGCCCACCGAGAAGTAGGGGCCGACCCGCCAGGAATGTTGGAAAATACTACATCCGAGATGTTAGGTTCCCTTAGGTTAGGATATATAAATTTATAGACGTATATAATGTACGCACCGAGACGTACGGGAAGACATAAACGGGATTCTGTGAAACATTACCAGCGAGGGTCTAGATGGGTTAGGTTAGGTTATATTACGATATGGACGTATATAATGTGCCCACCGAGAAGTAGGGGCCGGCCAGCCAGGAATGTTGGAAAATACTACATCCAAGAAGCTAGGTTCCCTTAGCTTAGGATATATAAGTTTATAGACGTATATAATGTACGCACCGAGACGTACGGGAAGACATGAACGGGATTCTGTGAGACATCACCAGCGAGGGTCTAGATGGGTTAGGTTAGGTTATATTACGATATGGCCGTATATAATGTGCCCACCGTGAAGTAGGGTCCGACACGCCAGGAATGTTGGAAAATACTACATCCGAGAAGTTAGGTTCCCTTAGGTTAGGATATATAACGTTATAGAAGTATATAATGTCCCCACCGAGAAATACGGGCCGACACTACCGGGATTTTGTAAAACATTACCAGTGAGGGTCTAGATGGGTTAGGTTAGGTTATATTACGATATAGACGTATATAATGTGCCCACCGAGAAGTAGGGGCCGACCCGCCAGGAATGTTGGAAAATACTACATCCAAGAAGCTAGGTTCCCTTAGGTTAGGATATATAAGTTTATAGACGTATATAATGTACGCACCGAGAAGTACGGGCCGACACGACCGGGATTTTGTAAAACATTACCAGCGAGGGTCTAGGTGGGTTAGGTTAGGTTATATTACGTTATAGACGTATATAATGTTCCCACCGAGAAGTAGGCGCCGACCCGCCAGAAATGTTGGAAAATACTACATCCGAGATGTTAGGTTCCCTTAGGTTAGGATATAAAACGATATAGACATATATAATGTCCCCACGGCAAAGTACGGTCCGACACGACCGGAATTTTGTAAAACATTACCAGCGAGGGTCTAGATGGGTTAGGTTAGGTTATATTACGATATGGACGTATATAATGTGCCCACCGAGAAGTAGGGGCCGGCCCGCCAGAAATGTTGGAAAATACTACATCCGAGATGTTAGGTTCCCTTGGGTTAGGATATATAACGTTATAGACGTAAATAATGTCCCCACCGAGAAGTACGAGCCGACACGACCGGGATTTTGTAAAACATTACCAGCGAGGGTCTAGGTGGGTTAGGTTAGGTTATATTACGATATAGACGTACATAATGTGCCCACTGGGAAGTAGGGGCCGACCCGCCAGGAATGTTGGAAAATACTACATCCGAGATGTTAGGTTCCCTTAGGTTAGCATATATAACGTTATAGACGTATATAATGTCCCCACCGAGAAGTACGGTTCGACACGACCGGGATTTTGTAAAACATTACCAGCGAGGGTCTAGATGGGTTAGGTTAGGTTATATTGCGATATAGACGTATATAATGTGCCCACCGAGAAGTAGGGGCCGACCCGCCAGGAATGTTGGAAAATACTACATCCGAGAAGTTAGGTTCCCTTAGGTTAGGATATATAACGTTATAGACGTATATAATGTCCCCACCGAGAAGTACGGGCCGACACTACCGGGATTTTGTAAAACATTACCAGTGAGGGTCTAGATGGGTTAGGTTAGGTTATATTACGATATAGACGTATATAATGTGCCCACCGAGAAGTAGGGGCCGACCCGCCAGGAATGTTGGAAAATACTACATCCGAGAAGCTAGGTTCCCTTAGGTTAGGATATATAAGTTTATGGACGTATATAATGTACGCACCGAGAAGGACGGGCCGACACGACCGGGATTTTGTAAAACATTACCAGCGAGGGTCTAGGTGGGTTAGGTTAGGTTATATTACGATATAGACGTATATAATGTGCCCACTGAGAAGTAGGGGCCGACCCGCCAGGAATGTTGGAAAATACTACATCCGAGATGTTAGGTTCCCTTGGGTTAGGATATATAACGTTATAGACGTATATAATGTCCCCACCGAGAAGTACGTGCAGACACGACCGGGATATTGTAAAACATCACCAGCGAGGGTCTAGATGGGTTAGGTTAGGTTATATTACGATATGGCCGTATATAATGTGCCCACCGTGAAGTAGGGTTCGACACGCCAGGAATGTTGGAAAATACTACATCCGAGATGTTAGGTTCCCTTAGGTTAGGATATATAACGTTATAGAAGTATATAATGTCCCCACCGAGAAGTACGGGCCAACACTACCGGGATTTTGTAAAACATTACCAGTGAGGGTCTAGATGGGTTAGGTTAGGTTATATTACGATATAGACGTATATAATGTGCCCACCGAGAAGTAGGGGCCGACCCGCCAGGAATGTTGGAAAATACTACATCCAAGAAGCTAGGTTCCCTTAGGTTAGGATATATAAGTTTATAGACGTATATAATGTACGCACCGAGAAGTACGGGCCGACACGACCGGGATTTTGTAAAACATTACCAGCGAGGGTCTAGGTGGGTTAGGCTAGGTTATATTACGATATAGACGTATATAATGTGCCCACTGAGAAGTAGGGGCCGACCCGCCAGGAATGTTGGAAAATACTACATCCGAGATGTTAGGTTCCCTTAGGTTAGGATATAAAACGATATAGACACATATAATGTCCCCACGGCATAGTACGGGCCGACACGACCGGAATTTTGTAAAACATTACCAGCGAGGGTCTAGATGGGTTAGGTTAGGTTATATTACGATATGGACGTATATAATGTGCCCACCGAGAAGTAGGGGCCGGCCCGCCAGGAATGTTGGAAAATACTACATCCGAGATGTTAGGTTCCCTTGGGATAGGATATATAACGTTATAGACTTAAATAATGTCCCCACCGAGAAGTACGAGCCGACACGACCGTGATTTTGTAAAACATTACCAGCGACGGTCTAGGTGGGTTAGGTTAGGTTATATTACGATATAGACGTACATAATGTGCCCACTGGGAAGTAGGGGCCGACCCGCCAGGAATGTTGGAAAATACTACATCCGAGATGTTATGTTCCCTTATGTTAGCATATATAACGTTATAGACGTATATAATGTACGCACCGAGACGTACGGGAAGACATGAACGGGATTCTGTGAAACATTACCAGCGAGGGTCTAGGTGGGTTAGGTTAGGTTATATTACGTTATGGACGTATATAATGTTCCCACCGAGAAGTAGGCGCCGACCCGCCAGAAATGTTGGAAAATACTACATCCGAGATGTTAGGTTCCCTTAGGTTAGGATATAAAACGATATAGACATATATAATGTACCCACGGCAAAGTACGGTCCGACACGACCGGAATTTTGTAAAACATTACCAGCGAGGGTCTAGATGGGTTAGGTTAGGTTATATTACGATATGGACGTATATAATGTGCCCACCGAGAAGTAGGGGCCGGCCCGCCAGAAATGTTGGAAAATACTACATCCGAGATGTTAGGTTCCCTTGGGTTAGGATATATAACGTTATAGACGTAAATAAAGTCCCCACCGAGAAGTACGAGCCGACACGACCGGGATTTTGTAAAACATTACCAGCGAGGGTCTAGGTGGGTTAGGTTAGGTTATATTACGATATAGACGTACATAATGTGCCCACTGGGAAGTAGGGGCCGACCCGCCAGGAATGTTGGAAAATACTACATCCGAGATGTTAGGTTCCCTTAGGTTAGCATATATAACGTTATAGACGTATATAATGTCCCCACCGAGAAGTACGGTTCGACACGACCGGGATTTTGTAAAACATTACCAGCGACGGTCTAGATGGGTTAGGTTAGGTTATATTACGATATAGACGTATATAATGTGCCCACCGAGAAGTAGGGGCCGACCCGCCAGGAATGTTGGAAAATACTACATCCGAGATGTTAGGTTCCCTTGGGTTAGGATATATAACGTTATAGTCTTAAATAATGTCCCCACCGAGAAGTACGGGCCGACACGACCGTGATTTTGTAAAACATTACCAGCGAGGGTCTAGGTGGGTTAGGTTAGGTTATATTACGATATAGACGTACATAATGTGCCCACCGAGAAGTAGGGGCCGGCCAGCCAGGAATGTTGGAAAATACTACATCCGAGATGTTATGTTCCCTTAGGTTAGCATATATAACGTTATAGACGTATATAATGTCCCCACCGAGAAGTACGGTTCGACACGACCGGGATTTTGTAAAACATTACCAGCGACGGTCTAGATGGGTTAGGTTAGGTTATATTACGATATAGACGTATATAATGTGCCCACCGAGAAGTAGGGGCCGACCCGCCAGGAATGTTGGAAAATACTACATCCGAGATGGTAGGTTCCCTTAGGTTAGGATATATAAATTTATAGACGTATATAATGTACGCACCGAGACGTACGGGAAGACATAAACGGGATTCTGTGAAACATTACCAGCGAGGGTCTAGATGGGTTAGGTTAGGTTATATTACGATATGGACGTATATAATGTGCCCACCGAGAAGTAGGGGCCGGCAAGCCAGGAATGTTGGAAAATACTACATCCGAGATGTTAGGTTCCCTTAGGTTAGGATATATAACAATATAGACGTATATAATGTCCCCACCGAGAAGTTCCGGCCGACACGATCGGGATTTTGTAAAACATTACCAGCGAGGGTCTAGATGGGTTAGGTTAGGTTATATTGCGATATAGACGTATATAATGTGCCCACCGAGAAGTAGGGGCCGCCCCGCCAGGAATGTTGGAAAATACTACATCCGAGAAGTTAGGTTCCCTTAGGTTAGGATATATAACGTTATAGACGTATATAATGTCCCCACCGAGAAGTACGGGCCGACACTACCGGGATTTTGTAAAACATTACCAGTGAGGGTCTAGATGGGTTAGGTTAGGTTATATTACGATATAGACGTATATAATGTGCCCACCGAGAAGTAGGGGCCGACCCGCCAGGAATGTTGGAAAATACTACATCCGAGAAGCTAGGTTCCCTTAGGTTAGGATATATAAGTTTATGGACGTATATAATGTATGCACCGAGAAGGACGGGCCGACACGACCGGGATTTTGTAAAACATTACCAGCGAGGGTCTAGGTGGGTTAGGTTAGGTTATATTACGATATAGACGTATATAATGTGCCCACTGAGAAGTAGGGGCCGACCCGCCAGGAATGTTGGAAAATACTACATCCGAGATGTTAGGTTCCCTTGGGTTAGGATATATAACGTTATAGACGTATATAATGTCCCCACCGAGAAGTACGTGCAGACACGACCGGGATTTTGTAAAACATCACCAGCGAGGGTCTAGATGGGTTAGGTTAGGTTATACTACGATATGGCCGTATATAATGTGCCCACCGTGAAGTAGGGTCCGACACGCCAGGAATGTTGGAAAATACTACATCCGAGATGTTAGGTTCCCTTAGGTTAGGATATATAACGTTATAGAAGTATATAATGTCCCCACCGAGAAGTACGGGCCGACACTACCGGGATTTTGTAAAACATTACTAGTGAGGGTCTAGATGGGTTAGGTTAGGTTATATTACGATATAGACGTATATAATGTGCCCACCGAGAAGTAGGGGCCGACCCGCCAGGAATGTTGGAAAATACTACATCCAAGAAGCTAGGTTCCCTTAGGTTAGGATATATAAGTTTATAGACGTATATAATGTACGCACCGAGAAGTACGGGCCGACACGACCGGGATTTTGTAAAACATTACCAGCGAGGGTCTAGGTGGGTTAGGCTAGGTTATATTACGATATAGACGTATATAATGTGCCCACTGAGAAGTAGGGGCCGACCCGCCAGGAATGTTGGAAAATACTACATCCGAGAAGCTAGGTTCCCTTAGGTTAGGATATATAAGTTTATGGACGTATATAATGTACGCACCGAGAAGGACGGGCCGACACGACCGGGATTTTGTAAAACATTACCAGCGAGGGTCTAGGTGGGTTAGGTTAGGTTATATTACGATATAGACGTATATAATGTGCCCACCGAGAAGTAGGGGCCGACCCGCCAGGAATGTTGGAAAATACTACATCCGAGAAGCTAGGTTCCCTTAGGTTAGGATATATAAGTTTATAGACGTATATAATGTACGCACCGAGACGTACGGGAAGACATGAACGGGATTCTGTGAAACATTACCAGCGAGGGTCTAGGTGGGTTAGGTTAGGTTATATTACGTTATAGACGTATATAATGTTCCCACCGAGAAGTAGGCGCCGACCCGCCAGAAATGTTGGAAAATACTACATCCGAGATGTTAGGTTCCCTTAGGTTAGGATATAAAACGATATAGACATATATAATGTCCCCACGGCAAAGTACGGTCCGACACGACCGGAATTTTGTAAAACATTACCAGCGAGGGTCTAGATGGGTTAGGTTAGGTTATCTTACGATATGGACGTATATAATGTGCCCACCGAGAAGTAGGGGCCGGCCCGCCAGAAATGTTGGAAAATACTACATCCGAGATGTTAGGTTCCCTTGGGTTAGGATATATAACGTTATAGACGTAAATAAAGTCCCCACCGAGAAGTACGAGCCGACACGACCGGGATTTTGTAAAACATTACCAGCGAGGGTCTAGGTGGGTTAGGTTAGGTTATATTACGATATAGACGTACATAATGTGCCCACTGGGAAGTAGGGGCCGACCCGCCAGGAATGTTGGAAAATACTACATCCGAGATGTTAGGTTCCCTTAGGTTAGCATATATAACGTTATAGACGTATATAATGTCCCCACCGAGAAGTACGGTTCGACACGACCGGGATTTTGTAAAACATTACCAGCGACGGTCTAGATGGGTTAGGTTAGGTTATATTACGATATAGACGTATATAATGTGCCCACCGAGAAGTAGGGGCCGACCCGCCAGGAATGTTGGAAAATACTACATCCGAGATGTTAGGTTTCCTTGGGTTAGGATATATAACGTTATAGACTTAAATAATGTCCCCACCGAGAAGTACGGGCCGACACGACCGTGATTTTGTAAAACATTACCAGCGAGGGTCTAGGTGGGTTAGGTTAGGTTATATTACGATATAGACGTACATAATGTGCCCACCGAGAAGTAGGGGCCGGCCAGCCAGGAATGTTGGAAAATACTACATCCGAGATGATATGTTCCCTTAGGTTAGCATATATAACGTTATAGACGTATATAATGTCCCCACCGAGAAGTACGGTTCGACACGACCGGGATTTTGTAAAACATTACCAGCGACGGTCTAGATGGGTTAGGTTAGGTTATATTACGATATAGACGTATATAATGTGCCCACCGAGAAGTAGGGGCCGACCCGCCAGGAATGTTGGAAAATACTACATCCGAGATGCTAGGTTCCCTTAGGTTAGGATATATAAATTTATAGACGTATATAATGTACGCACCGAGACGTACGGGAAGACATAAACGGGATTCTGTGAAACATTACCAGCGAGGGTCTAGATGGGTTAGGTTAGGTTATATTACGATATGGACGTATATAATGTGCCCACCGAGAAGTAGGGGCCGGCAAGCCAGGAATGTTGGAAAATACTACATCCGAGATGTTACGTTCCCTTAGGTTAGGATATATAACAATATAGACGTATATAATGTCCCCACCGAGAAGTTCCGGCCGACACGACCGGGATTTTGTAAAACATTACCAGCGAGGGTCTAGATGGGTTAGGTTAGGTTATATTGCGATATAGACGTATATAATGTGCCCACCGAGAAGTAGGGGCCGACCCGCCAGGAATGTTGGAAAATACTACATCCGAGAAGTTAGGTTCCCTTAGGTTAGGATATATAACGTTATAGACGTATATAATGTCCCCACCGAGAAGTACGGGCCGACACTACCGGGATTTTGTAAAACATTACCAGTGAGGGTCTAGATGGATTAGGTTAGGTTATATTACGATATAGACGTATATAATGTGCCCACCGAGAAGTAGGGGCCGACCCGCCAGGAATGTTGGAAAATACTACATCCGAGAAGCTAGGTTCCCTTAGGTTAGGATATATAAGTTTATGGACGTATATAATGTACGCACCGAGAAGGACGGGCCGACACGACCGGGATTTTGTAAAACATTACCAGCGAGGGTCTAGGTGGGTTAGGTTAGGTTATATTACGATATAGACGTATATAATGTGCCCACTGAGAAGTAGGGGCCGACCCGCCAGGAATGTTGGAAAATACTACATCCGAGATGTTAGGTTCCCTTGGGTTAGGATATATAACGTTATAGACGTATATAATGTCCCCACCGAGAAGTACGTGCAGACACGACCGGGATTTTGTAAAACATCACCAGCGAGGGTCTAGATGGGTTAGGTTAGGTTATATTACGATATAGCCGTATATAATGTGCCCACCGTGAAGTAGGGTCCGACACGCCAGGAATGTTGGAAAATACTACATCCGAGATGTTAGGTTCCCTTAGGTTAGGATATATAACGTTATAGAAATATATAATGTCCCCACCGAGAAGTACGGGCCGACACTACCGGGATTTTGTAAAACATTACCAGTGAGGGTCTAGATGGGTTAGGTTAGGTTATATTACGATATAGACGTATATAATGTGCCCACCGAGAAGTAGGGGCCGACCCGCCAGGAATGTTGGAAAATACTACATCCAAGAAGCTAGGTTCCCTTAGGTTAGGATATATAAGTTTATGGACGTATATAATGTACGCACCGAGAAGGACGGGCCGACACGACCGGGATTTTGTAAAACATTACCAGCGAGGGTCTAGGTGGGTTAGGTTAGGTTATATTACGTTATAGACGTATATAATGTTCCCACCGAGAAGTAGGCGCCGACCCGCCAGAAATGTTGGAAAATACTACATCCGAGATGTTAGGTTCCCTTAGGTTAGGATATAAAACGATATAGACATATATAATGTCCCCACGGCAAAGTACGGTCCGACACGACCGGAATTTTGTAAAACATTACCAGCGAGGGTCTAGATGGGTTAGGTTAGGTTATATTACGATATGGACGTATATAATGTGCCCACCGAGAAGTAGGGGCCGGCCCGCCAGAAATGTTGGAAAATACTACATCCGAGATGTTAGGTTCCCTTGGGTTAGGATATATAACGTTATAGACGTAAATAATGTCCCCACCGAGAAGTACGAGCCGACACGACCGGGATTTTGTAAAACATTACCAGCGAGGGTCTAGGTGGGTTAGGTTAGGTTATATTACGATATAGACGTACATAATGTGCCCACTGGGAAGTAGGGGCCGACCCGCCAGGAATGTTGGAAAATACTACATCCGAGATGTTAGGTTCCCTTAGGTTAGCATATATAACGTTATAGACGTATATAATGTCCCCACCGAGAAGTACGGTTCGACACGACCGGGATTTTGTAAAACATTACCAGCGACGGTCTAGATGGGTTAGGTTAGGTTATATTACGATATAGACGTATATAATGTGCCCACCGAGAAGTAGGGGCCGACCCGCCAGGAATGTTGGAAAATACTACATCCGAGATGTTAGGTTCCCTTGGGTTAGGATATATAACGTTATAGACTTAAATAATGTCCCCACCGAGAAGTACGGGCCGACAGGACCGTGATTTTGTAAAACATTACCAGCGAGGGTCCAGGTGGGTTAGGTTAGGTTATATTACGATATAGACGTACATAATGTGCCCACCGAGAAGTAGGGGCCGGCCAGCCAGGAATGTTGGAAAATACTACATCCGAGAAGCTAGGTTCCCTTAGGTTAGGATATATAAGTTTATGGACGTATATAATGTACGCACCGAGAAGGACGGGCCGACACGACCGGGATTTTGTAAAACATTACCAGCGAGGGTCTAGGTGGGTTAGGTTAGGTTATATTACGATATAGACGTATATAATGTGCCCACTGAGAAGTAGGGGCCGACCCGCCAGGAATGTTGGAAAATACTACATCCGAGATGTTAGGTTCCCTTGGGTTAGGATATATAACGTTATAGACGTATATAATGTCCCCACCGAGAAGTACGTGCAGACACGACCGGGATATTGTAAAACATCACCAGCGAGGGTCTAGATGGGTTAGGTTAGGTTATATTACGATATGGCCGTATATAATGTGCCCACCGTGAAGTAGGGTTCGACACGCCAGGAATGTTGGAAAATACTACATCCGAGATGTTAGGTTCCCTTAGGTTAGGATATATAACGTTATAGAAGTATATAATGTCCCCACCGAGAAGTACGGGCCGACACTACCGGGATTTTGTAAAACATTACCAGTGAGGGTCTAGATGGGTTAGGTTAGGTTATATTACGATATAGACGTATATAATGTGCCCACCGAGAAGTAGGGGCCGACCCGCCAGGAATGTTGGAAAATACTACATCCAAGAAGCTAGGTTCCCTTAGGTTAGGATATATAAGTTTATAGACGTATATAATGTACGCACCGAGAAGTACGGGCCGACACGACCGGGATTTTGTAAAACATTACCAGCGAGGGTCTAGGTGGGTTAGGCTAGGTTATATTACGATATAGACGTATATAATGTGCCCACTGAGAAGTAGGGGCCGACCCGCCAGGAATGTTGGAAAATACTACATCCGAGATGTTAGGTTCCCTTAGGTTAGGATATAAAACGATATAGACATATATAATGTCCCCACGGCATAGTACGGGCCGACACGACCGGAATTTTGTAATACATTACCAGCGAGGGTCTAGATGGGTTAGGTTAGGTTATATTACGATATGGACGTATATAATGTGCCCACCGAGAAGTAGGGGCCGGCCCGCCAGGAATGTTGGAAAATACTACATCCGAGATGTTAGGTTCCCTTGGGTTAGGATATATAACGTTATAGACTTAAATAATGTCCCCACCGAGAAGTACGGGCCGACACGACCGTGATTTTGTAAAACATTACCAGCGACGGTCTAGGTGGGTTAGGTTAGGTTATATTACGATATAGACGTACATAATGTGCCCACTGGGAAGTAGGGGCCGACCCGCCAGGAATGTTGGAAAATACTACATCCGAGATGTTATGTTCCCTTATGTTAGCATATATAACGTTATAGACGTATATAATGTCCCCACCGAGAAGTACGGTTCGACACGACCGGGATTTTGTAAAACATTACCAGCGACGGTCTAGGTGGGTTAGGCTAGGTTATATTACGATATAGACGTATATAATGTGCCCACCGAGAAGTAGGGGCCGACCCGCCAGGAATGTTGGAAAATACTACATCCAAGAAGCTAGGTTCCCTTAGGTTAGGATATATAAGTTTATAGACGTATATAATGTGCGCACCGAGAAGTACGGGCCGACACGACCGGGATTTTGTAAAACATTACCAGCGAGGGTCTAGGTGGGTTAGGCTAGGTTATATTACGATATAGACGTATATAATGTGCCCACTGAGAACTAGGGGCCGACCCGCCAGGAATGTTGGAAAATACTACATCCGAGATGTTAGGTTCCCTTAGGTTAGGATATAAAACGATATAGACATATATAATGTCCCCACGGCATAGTACGGGCCGACACGACCGGAATTTTGTAAAACATTACCAGCGAGGGTCTAGATGGGTTAGGTTAGGTTATATTACGATATGGACGTATATAATGTGCCCACCGAGAAGTAGGGGCCGGCCCGCCAGGAATGTTGGAAAATACTACATCCGAGATGTTAGGTTCCCTTGGGTTAGGATATATAACGTTATAGACTTAAATAATGTCCCCACCGAGAAGTACGGGCCGACACGACCGTGATTTTGTAAAACATTACCAGCGACGGTCTAGGTGGGTTAGGTTAGGTTATATTACGATATAGACGTACATAATGTGCCCACTGGGAAGTAGGGGCCGACCCGCCAGGAATGTTGGAAAATACTACATCCGAGATGTTATGTTCCCTTATGTTAGCATATATAACGTTATAGACGTATATAATGTCCCCACCGAGAAGTACGGTTCGACACGACCGGGATTTTGTAAAACATTACCAGCGACGGTCTAGATGGGTTAGGTTAGGTTATATTACGATATAGACGTATATAATGTGCCCACCGAGAAGTAGGGGCCGACCCGCCAGGAATGTTGGAAAATACTACATCCGAGATGTTAGGTTCCCTTGGGTTAGGATATATAACGTTATAGACTTAAATAATGTCCCCACCGAGAAGTACGGGCCGACACGACCGTGATTTTGTAAAACATTACCAGCGAGGGTCTAGGTGGGTTAGGTTAGGTTATATTACGATATAGACGTACATAATGTGCCCACCGAGAAGTAGGGGCCGGCCAGCCAGGAATGTTGGAAAATACTACATCCGAGATGTTATGTTCCCTTAGGTTAGCATATATAACGTTATAGACGTATATAATGTCCCCACCGAGAAGTACGGTTCGACACGACCGGGATTTTGTAAAACATTACCAGCGACGGTCTAGATGGGTTAGGTTAGGTTATATTACGATATAGACGTATATAATGTGCCCACCGAGAAGTAGGGGCCGACCCGCCAGGAATGTTGGAAAATACTACATCCGAGATGCTAGGTTCCCTTAGGTTAGGATATATAAATTTATAGACGTATATAATGTACGCACCGAGACGTACGGGAAGACATAAACGGGATTCTGTGAAACATTACCAGCGAGGGTCTAGATGGGTTAGGTTAGGTTATATTACGATATGGACGTATATAATGTGCCCACCGAGAAGTAGGGGCCGGCAAGCCAGGAATGTTGGAAAATACTACATCCGAGATGTTACGTTCCCTTAGGTTAGGATATATAACAATATAGACGTATATAATGTCCCCACCGAGAAGTTCCGGCCGACACGACCGGGATTTTGTAAAACATTACCAGCGAGGGTCTAGATGGGTTAGGTTAGGTTATATTGCGATATAGACGTATATAATGTGCCCACCGAGAAGTAGGGGCCGACCCGCCAGGAATGTTGGAAAATACTACATCCGAGAAGTTAGGTTCCCTTAGGTTAGGATATATAACGTTATAGACGTATATAATGTCCCCACCGAGAAGTACGGGCCTACACTACCGGGATTTTGTAAAACATTACCAGTGAGGGTCTAGATGGATTCGGTTAGGTTATATTACGATATAGACGTATATAATGTGCCCACCGAGAAGTAGGGGCCGACCCGCCAGGAATGTTGGAAAATACTACATCCGAGAAGCTAGGTTCCCTTAGGTTAGGATATATAAGTTTATGGACGTATATAATGTACGCACCGAGAAGGACGGGCCGACACGACCGGGATTTTGTAAAACATTACCAGCGAGGGTCTAGGTGGGTTAGGTTAGGTTATATTACGATATAGACGCACATAATGTGCCCACTGGGAAGTAGGGGCCGACCCGCCAGGAATGTTGGAAAATACTACATCCGAGATGTTAGGTTCCCTTAGGTTAGCATATATAACGTTATAGACGTATATAATGTCCCCACCGAGAAGTACGGTTCGACACGACCGGGATTTTGTAAAACATTACCAGCGACGGTCTAGATGGGTTAGGTTAGGTTATATTACGATATAGACGTATATAATGTGCCCACCGAGAAGTAGGGGCCGACCCGCCAGGAATGTTGGAAAATACTACATCCGAGATGTTAGGTTCCCTTGGGTTAGGATATATAACGTTATAGACTTAAATAATGTCCCCACCGAGAAGTACGGGCCGACAGGACCGTGATTTTGTAAAACATTACCAGCGAGGGTCCAGGTGGGTTAGGTTAGGTTATATTACGATATAGACGTACATAATGTGCCCACCGAGAAGTAGGGGCCGGCCAGCCAGGAATGTTGGAAAATACTACATCCGAGAAGCTAGGTTCCCTTAGGTTAGGATATATAAGTTTATGGACGTATATAATGTACGCACCGAGAAGGACGGGCCGACACGACCGGGATTTTGTAAAACATTACCAGCGAGGGTCTAGGTGGGTTAGGTTAGGTTATATTACGATATAGACGTATATAATGTGCCCACTGAGAAGTAGGGGCCGACCCGCCAGGAATGTTGGAAAATACTACATCCGAGATGTTAGGTTCCCTTGGGTTAGGATATATAACGTTATAGACGTATATAATGTCCCCACCGAGAAGTACGTGCAGACACGACCGGGATATTGTAAAACATCACCAGCGAGGGTCTAGATGGGTTAGGTTAGGTTATATTACGATATGGCCGTATATAATGTGCCCACCGTGAAGTAGGGTTCGACACGCCAGGAATGTTGGAAAATACTACATCCGAGATGTTAGGTTCCCTTAGGTTAGGATATATAACGTTATAGAAGTATATAATGTCCCCACCGAGAAGTACGGGCCGACACTACCGGGATTTTGTAAAACATTACCAGTGAGGGTCTAGATGGGTTAGGTTAGGTTATATTACGATATAGACGTATATAATGTGCCCACCGAGAAGTAGGGGCCGACCCGCCAGGAATGTTGGAAAATACTACATCCAAGAAGCTAGGTTCCCTTAGGTTAGGATATATAAGTTTATAGACGTATATAATGTACGCACCGAGAAGTACGGGCCGACACGACCGGGATTTTGTAAAACATTACCAGCGAGGGTCTAGGTGGGTTAGGCTAGGTTATATTACGATATAGACGTATATAATGTGCCCACTGAGAAGTAGGGGCCGACCCGCCAGGAATGTTGGAAAATACTACATCCGAGATGTTAGGTTCCCTTAGGTTAGGATATAAAACGATATAGACATATATAATGTCCCCACGGCATAGTACGGGCCGACACGACCGGAATTTTGTAAAACATTACCAGCGAGGGTCTAGATGGGTTAGGTTAGGTTATATTACGATATGGACGTATATAATGTGCCCACCGAGAAGTAGGGGCCGGCCCGCCAGGAATGTTGGAAAATACTACATCCGAGATGTTAGGTTCCCTTGGGTTAGGATATATAACGTTATAGACTTAAATAATGTCCCCACCGAGAAGTACGGGCCGACACGACCGTGATTTTGTAAAACATTACCAGCGACGGTCTAGGTGGGTTAGGTTAGGTTATATTACGATATAGACGTACATAATGTGCCCACTGGGAAGTAGGGGCCGACCCGCCAGGAATGTTGGAAAATACTACATCCGAGATGTTATGTTCCCTTATGTTAGCATATATAACGTTATAGACGTATATAATGTCCCCACCGAGAAGTACGGTTCGACACGACCGGGATTTTGTAAAACATTACCAGCGACGGTCTAGGTGGGTTAGGCTAGGTTATATTACGATATAGACGTATATAATGTGCCCACCGAGAAGTAGGGGCCGACCCGCCAGGAATGTTGGAAAATACTACATCCAAGAAGCTAGGTTCCCTTAGGTTAGGATATATAAGTTTATAGACGTATATAATGTGCGCACCGAGAAGTACGGGCCGACACGACCGGGATTTTGTAAAACATTACCAGCGAGGGTCTAGGTGGGTTAGGCTAGGTTATATTACGATATAGACGTATATAATGTGCCCACTGAGAACTAGGGGCCGACCCGCCAGGAATGTTGGAAAATACTACATCCGAGATGTTAGGTTCCCTTAGGTTAGGATATAAAACGATATAGACATATATAATGTCCCCACGGCATAGTACGGGCCGACACGACCGGAATTTTGTAAAACATTACCAGCGAGGGTCTAGATGGGTTAGGTTAGGTTATATTACGATATGGACGTATATAATGTGCCCACCGAGAAGTAGGGGCCGGCCCGCCAGGAATGTTGGAAGATACTACATCCGAGATGTTAGGTTCCCTTGGGTTAGGATATATAACGTTATAGACTTAAATAATGTCCCCACCGAGAAGTACGGGCCGACACGACCGTGATTTTGTAAAACATTACCAGCGACGGTCTAGGTGGGTTAGGTTAGGTTATATTACGATATAGACGTACATAATGTGCCCACTGGGAAGTAGGGGCCGACCCGCCAGGAATGTTGGAAAATACTACATCCGAGATGTTATGTTCCCTTATGTTAGCATATATAACGTTATAGACGTATATAATGTCCCCACCGAGAAGTACGGTTCGACACGACCGGGATTTTGTAAAACATTACCAGCGACGGTCTAGATGGGTTAGGTTAGGTTATATTACGATATAGACGTATATAATGTGCCCACCGAGAAGTAGGGGCCGACCCGCCAGGAATGTTGGAAAATACTACATCCGAGATGTTAGGTTCCCTTGGGTTAGGATATATAACGTTATAGACTTAAATAATGTCCCCACCGAGAAGTACGGGCCGACACGACCGTGATTTTGTAAAACATTACCAGCGAGGGTCTAGGTGGGTTAGGTTAGGTTATATTACGATATAGACGTACATAATGTGCCCACCGAGAAGTAGGGGCCGGCCAGCCAGGAATGTTGGAAAATACTACATCCGAAATGTTATGTTCCCTTAGGTTAGCATATATAACGTTATAGACGTATATAATGTCCCCACCGAGAAGTACGGTTCGACACGACCGGGATTTTGTAAAACATTACCAGCGACGGTCTAGATGGGTTAGGTTAGGTTATATTACGATATAGACGTATATAATGTGCCCACCGAGAAGTAGGGGCCGACCCGCCAGGAATGTTGGAAAATACTACATCCGAGATGCTAGGTTCCCTTAGGTTAGGATATATAAATTTATAGACGTATATAATGTACGCACCGAGACGTACGGGAAGACATAAACGGGATTCTGTGAAACATTACCAGCGAGGGTCTAGATGGGTTAGGTTAGGTTATATTACGATATGGACGTATATAATGTGCCCACCGAGAAGTAGGGGCCGGCAAGCCAGGAATGTTGGAAAATACTACATCCGAGATGTTAGGTTCCCTTAGGTTAGGATATATAACAATATAGACGTATATAATGTCCCCACCGAGAAGTTCCGGCCGACACGACCGGGATTTTGTAAAACATTACCAGCGAGGGTCTAGATGGGTTAGGTTAGGTTATATTGCGATATGGACGTATATAATGTGCCCACCGAGAAGTAGGGGCCGACCCGCCAGGAATGTTGGAAAATACTACATCCGAGAAGTTAGGTTCCCTTAGGTTAGGATATATAACGTTATAGACGTATATAATGTCCCCACCGAGAAGTACGGGCCGACACTACCGGGATTTTGTAAAACATTACCAGTGAGGGTCTAGATGGGTTAGGTTAGGTTATATTACGATATAGACGTATATAATGTGCCCACCGAGAAGTAGGGGCCGACCCGCCAGGAATGTTGGAAAATACTACATCCGAGAAGCTAGGTTCCCTTAGGTTAGGATATATAAGTTTATGGACGTATATAATGTACGCACCGAGAAGGACGGGCCGACACGACCGGGATTTTGTAAAACATTACCAGCGAGGGTCTAGGTGGGTTAGGTTAGGTTATATTACGATATAGACGTATATAATGTGCCCACTGAGAAGTAGGGGCCGACCCGCCAGGAATGTTGGAAAATACTACATCCGAGATGTTAGGTTCCCTTGGGTTAGGATATATAACGTTATAGACGTATATAATGTCCCCACCGAGAAGTACGTGCAGACACGACCGGGATTTTGTAAAACATCACCAGCGAGGGTCTAGATGGGTTAGGTTAGGTTATATTACGATATGGCCGTATATAATGTGCCCACCGTGAAGTAGGGTCCGACACGCCAGGAATGTTGGAAAATACTACATCCGAGATGTTAGGTTCCCTTAGGTTAGGATATATAACGTTATAGAAGTATATAATGTCCCCACCGAGAAGTACGGGCCGACAATACCGGGATTTTGTAAAACATTACCAGTGAGGGTCTAGATGGGTTAGGTTAGGTTATATTGCGATATAGACGTATATAATGTGCCCACCGAGAAGTAGGGGCCGACCCGCCAGGAATGTTGGAAAATACTACATCCGAGAAGTTAGGTTCCCTTAGGTTAGGATATATAACGTTATAGACGTATATAATGTCCCCACCGAGAAGTACGGGCCGACACTACCGGGATTTTGTAAAACATTACCAGTGAGGGTCTAGATGGATTAGGTTAGGTTATATTACGATATAGACGTATATAATGTGCCCACCGAGAAGTAGGGGCCGACCCGCCAGGAATGTTGGAAAATACTACATCCGAGAAGCTAGGTTCCCTTAGGTTAGGATATATAAGTTTATGGACGTATATAATGTACGCACCGAGAAGGACGGGCCGACACGACCGGGATTTTGTAAAACATTACCAGCGAGGGTCTAGGTGGGTTAGGTTAGGTTATATTACGATATAGACGTATATAATGTGCCCACTGAGAAGTAGGGGCCGACCCGCCAGGAATGTTGGAAAATACTACATCCGAGATGTTAGGTTCCCTTGGGTTAGGATATATAACGTTATAGACGTATATAATGTCCCCACCGAGAAGTACGTGCAGACACGACCGGGATTTTGTAAAACATCACCAGCGAGGGTCTAGATGGGTTAGGTTAGGTTATATTACGATATGGCCGTATATAATGTGCCCACCGTGAAGTAGGGTCCGACACGCCAGGAATGTTGGAAAATACTACATCCGAGATGTTAGGTTCCCTTAGGTTAGGATATATAACGTTATAGAAGTATATAATGTCCCCACCGAGAAGTACGGGCCGACAATACCGGGATTTTGTAAAACATTACCAGTGAGGGTCTAGATGGGTTAGGTTAGGTTATATTGCGATATAGACGTATATAATGTGCCCACCGAGAAGTAGGGGCCGACCCGCCAGGAATGTTGGAAAATACTACATCCGAGAAGTTAGGTTCCCTTAGGTTAGGATATATAACGTTATAGACGTATATAATGTCCCCACCGAGAAGTACGGGCCGACACTACCGGGATTTTGTAAAACATTACCAGTGAGGGTCTAGATGGATTAGGTTAGGTTATATTACGATATAGACGTATATAATGTGCCCACCGAGAAGTAGGGGCCGACCCGCCAGGAATGTTGGAAAATACTACATCCGAGAAGCTAGGTTCCCTTAGGTTAGGATATATAAGTTTATGGACGTATATAATGTACGCACCGAGAAGGACGGGCCGACACGACCGGGATTTTGTAAAACATTACCAGCGAGGGTCTAGGTGGGTTAGGTTAGGTTATATTACGATATAGACGTATATAATGTGCCCACTGAGAAGTAGGGGCCGACCCGCCAGGAATGTTGGAAAATACTACATCCGAGATGTTAGGTTCCCTTGGGTTAGGATATATAACGTTATAGACGTATATAATGTCCCCACCGAGAAGTACGTGCAGACACGACCGGGATTTTGTAAAACATCACCAGCGAGGGTCTAGATGGGTTAGGTTAGGTTATATTACGATATGGCCGTATATAATGTGCCCACCGTGAAGTAGGGTCCGACACGCCAGGAATGTTGGAAAATACTACATCCGAGATGTTAGGTTCCCTTAGGTTAGGATATATAACGTTATAGAAATATATAATGTCCCCACCGAGAAGTACGGGCCGACACTACCGGGATTTTGTAAAACATTACCAGTGAGGGTCTAGATGGGTTAGGTTAGGTTATATTACGATATAGACGTATATAATGTGCCCACCGAGAAGTAGGGGCCGACCCGCCAGGAATGTTGGAAAATACTACATCCAAGAAGCTAGGTTCCCTTAGGTTAGGATATATAAGTTTATAGACGTAGATAATGTACGCACCGAGAAGTACGGGCCGACACGACCGGGATTTTGTAAAACATTACCAGCGAGGGTCTAGGTGGGTTAGGCTAGGTTATATTACGATATAGACGTATATAATGTGCCCACTGAGAAGTAGGGGCCGACCCGCCAGGAATGTTGGAAAATACTACATCCGAGAAGCTAGGTTCCCTTAGGTTAGGATATATAAGTTTATGGACGTATATAATGTACGCACCGAGAAGGACGGGCCGACACGACCGGGATTTTGTAAAACATTACCAGCGAGGGTCTAGGTGGGTTAGGTTAGGTTATATTACGATATAGACGTATATAATGTGCCCACTGAGAAGTAGGGGCCGACCCGCCAGGAGTGTTGGAAAATACTACATCCGAGATGTTAGGTTCCCTTGGGTTAGGATATATAACGTTATAGACGTATATAATGTCCCCACCGAGAAGTACGTGCAGACACGACCGGGATTTTGTAAAACATCACCAGCGAGGGTCTAGATGGGTTAGGTTAGGTTATATTACGATATGGCCGTATATAATGTGCCCACCGTGAAGTAGGGTCCGACACGCCAGGAATGTTGGAAAATACTACATCCGAGATGTTAGGTTCCCTTAGGTTAGGATATATAACGTTATAGAAGTATATAATGTCCCCACCGAGAAGTACGGGCCGACACCACCGGGATTTTGTAAAACATTACCAGTGAGGGTCTACATGGGTTAGGTTAGGTTATATTACGATATAGACGTATATAATGTGCCCACCGAGAAGTAGGGGCCGACCCGCCAGGAATGTTGGAAAATACTACATCCAAGAAGCTAGGTTCCCTTAGGTTAGGATATATAAGTTTATGGACGTATATAATGTACGCACCGAGAAGGACGGGCCGACACGACCGGGATTTTGTAAAACATTACCAGCGAGGGTCTAGGTGGGTTAGGTTAGGTTATATTACGTTATAGACGTATATAATGTTCCCACCGAGAAGTAGGCGCCGACCCGCCAGAAATGTTGGAAAATACTACATCCGAGATGTTAGGTTCCCTTAGGTTAGGATATAAAACGATATAGACATATATAATGTCCCCACGGCAAAGTACGGTCCGACACGACCGGAATTTTGTAAAACATTACCAGCGAGGGTCTAGATGGGTTAGGTTAGTTTATATTACGATATGGACGTATATAATGCGCCCACCGAGAAGTAGGGGCCGGCCCGCCAGAAATGTTGGAAAATACTACATCCGAGATGTTAGGTTCCCTTGGGTTAGGATATATAACGTTATAGACGTAAATAATGTCCCCACCGAGAAGTACGAGCCGACACGACCGGGATTTTGTAAAACATTACCAGCGAGGGTCTAGGTGGGTTAGGTTAGGTTATATTACGATATAGACGTACATAATGTGCCCACTGGGAAGTAGGGGCCGACCCGCCAGGAATGTTGGAAAATACTACATCCGAGATGTTAGGTTCCCTTAGGTTAGCATATATAACGTTATAGACGTATATAATGTCCCCACCGAGAAGTACGGTTCGACACGACCGGGATTTTGTAAAACATTACCAGCGACGGTCTAGATGGGTTAGGTTAGGTTATATTACGATATAGACGTATATAATGTGCCCACCGAGAAGTAGGGGCCGACCCGCCAGGAATGTTGGAAAATACTACATCCGAGATGTTAGGTTCCCTTGGGTTAGGATATATAACGTTATAGACTTAAATAATGTCCCCACCGAGAAGTACGGGCCGACAGGACCGTGATTTTGTAAAACATTACCAGCGAGGGTCTAGGTGGGTTAGGTTAGGTTATATTACGATATAGACGTACATAATGTGCCCACCGAGAAGTAGGGGCCGGCCAGCCAGGAATGTTGGAAAATACTACATCCGAGATGTTAGGTTCCCTTGGGTTAGGATATATAACGTTATAGACGTAAATAATGTCCCCACCGAGAAGTACGAGCCGACACGACCGGGATTTTGTAAAACATTACCAGCGAGGGTCTAGGTGGGTTAGGTTAGGTTATATTACGATATAGACGTACATAATGTGCCCACTGGGAAGTAGGGGCCGACCCGCCAGGAATGTTGGAAAATACTACATCCGAGATGTTAGGTTCCCTTAGGTTAGCATATATAACGTTATAGACGTATATAATGTCCCCACCGAGAAGTACGGTTCGACACGACCGGGATTTTGTAAAACATTACCAGCGACGGTCTAGATGGGTTAGGTTAGGTTATATTACGATATAGACGTATATAATGTGCCCACCGAGAAGTAGGGGCCGACCCGCCAGGAATGTTGGAAAATACTACATCCGAGATGTTAGGTTCCCTTGGGTTAGGATATATAACGTTATAGACTTAAATAATGTCCCCACCGAGAAGTACGGGCCGACAGGACCGTGATTTTGTAAAACATTACCAGCGAGGGTCTAGGTGGGTTAGGTTAGGTTATATTACGATATAGACGTACATAATGTGCCCACCGAGAAGTAGGGGCCGGCCAGCCAGGAATGTTGGAAAATACTACATCCGAGAAGCTAGGTTCCCTTAGGTTAGGATATATAAGTTTATGGACGTATATAATGTACGCACCGAGAAGGACGGGCCGACACGACCGGGATTTTGTAAAACATTACCAGCGAGGGTCTAGGTGGGTTAGGTTAGGTTATATTACGATATAGACGTATATAATGTGCCCACTGAGAAGTAGGGGCCGACCCGCCAGGAATGTTGGAAAATACTACATCCGAGATGTTAGGTTCCCTTGGGTTAGGATATATAACGTTATAGACGTATATAATGTCCCCACCGAGAAGTACGTGCAGACACGACCGGGATATTGTAAAACATCACCAGCGAGGGTCTAGATGGGTTAGGTTAGGTTATATTACGATATGGCCGTATATAATGTGCCCACCGTGAAGTAGGGTTCGACACGCCAGGAATGTTGGAAAATACTACATCCGAGATGTTAGGTTCCCTTAGGTTAGGATATATAACGTTATAGAAGTATATAATGTCCCCACCGAGAAGTACGGGCCGACACTACCGGGATTTTGTAAAACATTACCAGTGAGGGTCTAGATGGGTTAGGTTAGGTTATATTACGATATAGACGTATATAATGTGCCCACCGAGAAGTAGGGGCCGACCCGCCAGGAATGTTGGAAAATACTACATCCAAGAAGCTAGGTTCCCTTAGGTTAGGATATATAAGTTTATAGACGTATATAATGTACGCACCGAGAAGTACGGGCCGACACGACCGGGATTTTGTAAAACATTACCAGCGAGGGTCTAGGTGGGTTAGGCTAGGTTATATTACGATATAGACGTATATAATGTGCCCACTGAGAAGTAGGGGCCGACCCGCCAGGAATGTTGGAAAATACTACATCCGAGATGTTAGGTTCCCTTAGGTTAGGATATAAAACGATATAGACATATATAATGTCCCCACGGCATAGTACGGGCCGACACGGCCGGAATTTTGTAAAACATTACCAGCGAGGGTCTAGATGGGTTAGGTTAGGTTATATTACGATATGGACGTATATAATGTGCCCACCGAGAAGTAGGGGCCGGCCCGCCAGGAATGTTGGAAAATACTACATCCGAGATGTTAGGTTCCCTTGGGTTAGGATATATAACGTTATAGACTTAAATAATGTCCCCACCGAGAAGTACGGGCCGACGCGACCGTGATTTTGTAAAACATTACCAGCGACGGTCTAGGTGGGTTAGGTTAGGTTATATTACGATATAGACGTACATAATGTGCCCACTGGGAAGTAGGGGCCGACCCGCCAGGAATGTTGGAAAATACTACATCCGAGATGTTATGTTCCCTTATGTTAGCATATATAACGTTATAGACGTATATAATGTCCCCACCGAGAAGTACGGTTCGACACGACCGGGATTTTGTAAAACATTACCAGCGACGGTCTAGGTGGGTTAGGCTAGGTTATATTACGATATAGACGTATATAATGTGCCCACCGAGAAGTAGGGGACGACCCGCCAGGAATGTTGGAAAATACTACATCCGAGAAGCGAGGTTCCCTTAGGTTAGGATATATAAGTTTATGGACGTATATAATGTACGCACCGAGAAGGACGGGCCGACACGACCGGGATTTTGTAAAACATTACCAGCGAGGGTCTAGGTGGGTTAGGTTAGGTTATATTACGATATAGACGTATATAATGTGCCCACTGAGAAGTAGGGGCCGACCCGCCAGGAATGTTGGAAAATACTACATCCGAGATGTTAGGTTCCCTTGGGTTAGGATATATAACGTTATAGACGTATATAATGTCCCCACCGAGAAGTACGTGCAGACACGACCGGGATATTGTAAAACATCACCAGCGAGGGTCTAGATGGGTTAGGTTAGGTTATATTACGATATGGCCGTATATAATGTGCCCACCGTGAAGTAGGGTTCGACACGCCAGGAATGTTGGAAAATACTACATCCGAGATGTTAGGTTCCCTTAGGTTAGGATATATAACGTTATAGAAGTATATAATGTCCCCACCGAGAAGTACGGGCCGACACTACCGGGATTTTGTAAAACATTACCAGTGAGGGTCTAGATGGGTTAGGTTAGGTTATATTACGATATAGACGTATATAATGTGCCCACCGAGAAGTAGGGGCCGACCCGCCAGGAATGTTGGAAAATACTACATCCAAGAAGCTAGGTTCCCTTAGGTTAGGATATATAAGTTTATAGACGTATATAATGTACGCACCGAGAAGTACGGGCCGACACGACCGGGATTTTGTAAAACATTACCAGCGAGGGTCTAGGTGGGTTAGGCTAGGTTATATTACGATATAGGCGTATATAATGTGCCCACTGAGAAGTAGGGGCCGACCCGCCAGGAATGTTGGAAAATACTACATCCGAGATGTTAGGTTCCCTTAGGTTAGGATATAAAACGATATAGACATATATAATGTCCCCACGGCATAGTACGGGCCGACACGACCGGAATTTTGTAAAACATTACCAGCGAGGGTCTAGATGGGTTAGGTTAGGTTATATTACGATATGGACGTATATAATGTGCCCACCGAGAAGTAGGGGCCGGCCCGCCAGGAATGTTGGAAAATACTACATCCGAGATGTTAGGTTCCCTTGGGTTAGGATATATAACGTTATAGACTTAAATAATGTCCCCACCGAGAAGTACGGGCCGACACGACCGTGATTTTGTAAAACATTACCAGCGACGGTCTAGGTGGGTTAGGTTAGGTTATATTACGATATAGACGTACATAATGTGCCCACTGGGAAGTAGGGGCCGACCCGCCAGGAATGTTGGAAAATACTACATCCGAGATGTTATGTTCCCTTATGTTAGCATATATAACGTTATAGACGTATATAATGTCCCCACCGAGAAGTACGGTTCGACACGACCGGGATTTTGTAAAACATTACCAGCGACGGTCTAGGTGGGTTAGGCTAGGTTATATTACGATATAGACGTATATAATGTGCCCACCGAGAAGTAGGGGCCGACCCGCCAGGAATGTTGGAAAATACTACATCCAAGAAGCTAGGTTCCCTTAGGTTAGGATATATAAGTTTATAGACGTATATAATGTACGCACCGAGAAGTACGGGCCGACACGACCGGGATTTTGTAAAACATTACCAGCGAGGGTCTAGGTGGGTTAGGCTAGGTTATATTACGATATAGACGTATATAATGTGCCCACTGAGTAGTAGGGGCCGACCCGCCAGGAATGTTGGAAAATACTACATCCGAGATGTTAGGTTCCCTTAGGTTAGGATATAAAACGATATAGACATATATAATGTCCCCACGGCATAGTACGGGCCGACACGACCGGAATTTTGTAAAACATTACCAGCGAGGGTCTAGATGGGTTAGGTTAGGTTATATTACGATATGGACGTATATAATGTGCCCACCGAGAAGTAGGGGCCGGCCCGCCAGGAATGTTGGAAAATACTACATCCGAGATGTTAGGTTCCCTTGGGTTAGGATATATAACGTTATAGACTTAAATAATGTCCCCACCGAGAAGTACGGGCCGACACGACCGTGATTTTGTAAAACATTACCAGCGACGGTCTAGGTGGGTTAGGTTAGGATATATTACAATATAGACGTACATAATGTGCCCACTGGGAAGTAGGGGCCGACCCGCCAGGAATGTTGGAAAATACTACATCCGAGATGTTATGTTCCCTTATGTTAGCATATATAACGTTATAGACGTATATAATGTCCCCACCGAGAAGTACGGTTCGACACGACCGGAATTTTGTAAAACATTACCAGCGACGGTCTAGATGGGTTAGGTTAGGTTATATTACGATATAGACGTATATAATGTGCCCACCGAGAAGTAGGGGCCGACCCGCCAGGAATGTTGGAAAATACTACATCCGAGAAGTTAGGTTCCCTTAGGTTAGGATATATAACGTTATAGACGTATATAATGTCCCCACCGAGAAGTACGGGCCGACACTACCGGGATTTTGTAAAACATTACCAGTGAGGGTCTAGATGGGTTAGGTTAGGTTATATTACGATATAGACGTATATAATGTGCCCACCGAGAAGTAGGGGCCGACCCGCCAGGAATGTTGGAAAATACTACATCCGAGAAGCTAGGTTCCCTTAGGTTAGGATATATAAGTTTATGGACGTATGTAATGTACGCACCGAGAAGGACGGGCCGACACGACCGGGATTTTGTAAAACATTACCAGCGAGGGTCTAGGTGGGTTAGGTTAGGTTATATTACGATATAGACGTATATAATGTGCCCACTGAGAAGTAGGGGCCGACCCGCCAGGAATGTTGGAAAATACTACATCCGAGATGTTAGGTTCCCTTGGGTTAGGATATATAACGTTATAGACGTATATAATGTCCCCACCGAGAAGTACGTGCAGACACGACCGGGATATTGTAAAACATCACCAGCGAGGGTCTAGATGGGTTAGGTTAGGTTATATTACGATATGGCCGTATATAATGTGCCCACCGTGAAGTAGGGTTCGACACGCCAGGAATGTTGGAAAATACTACATCCGAGATGTTAGGTTCCCTTAGGTTAGGATATATAACGTTATAGAAGTATATAATGTCCCCACCGAGAAGTACGGGCCGACACTACCGGGATTTTGTAAAACATTACCAGTGAGGGTCTAGATGGGTTAGGTTAGGTTATATTACGATATAGACGTATATAATGTGCCCACCGAGAAGTAGGGGCCGACCCGCCAGGAATGTTGGAAAATACTACATCCAAGAAGCTAGGTTCCCTTAGGTTAGGATATATAAGTTTATAGACGTATATAATGTACGCACCGAGAAGTACGGGCCGACACGACCGGGATTTTGTAAAACATTACCAGCGAGGGTCTAGGTGGGTTAGGCTAGGTTATATTACGATATAGGCGTATATAATGTGCCCACTGAGAAGTAGGGGCCGACCCGCCAGGAATGTTGGAAAATACTACATCCGAGATGTTAGGTTCCCTTAGGTTAGGATATAAAACGATATAGACATATATAATGTCCCCACGGCATAGTACGGGCCGACACGACCGGAATTTTGTAAAACATTACCAGCGAGGGTCTAGATGGGTTAGGTTAGGTTATATTACGATATGGACGTATATAATGTGCCCACCGAGAAGTAGGGGCCGGCCCGCCAGGAATGTTGGAAAATACTACATCCGAGATGTTAGGTTCCCTTGGGTTAGGATATATAACGTTATAGACTTAAATAATGTCCCCACCGAGAAGTACGGGCCGACACGACCGTGATTTTGTAAAACATTACCAGCGAGGGTCTAGGTGGGTTAGGTTAGGTTATATTACGATATATACGTACATAATGTGCCCACTGGGAAGTAGGGGCCGAACCGCCAGGAATGTTGGAAAATACTACATCCGAGATGTTATGTTCCCTTATGTTAGCATATATAACGTTATAGACGTATATAATGTCCCCACCGAGAAGTACGGTTCGACACGACCGGGATTTTGTAAAACATTACCAGCGACGGTCTAGATGGGTTAGGTTAGGTTATATTACGATATAGACGTATATAATGTGCCCACCGAGAAGTAGGGGCCGACCCGCCAGGAATGTTGGAAAATACTACATCCGAGATGTTAGGTTCCCTTAGGTTAGGATATATAAATTCATAGACGTATATAATGTACGCACCGAGACGTACGGGAAGACATAAACGGGATTCTGTGAAACATTACCAGCGAGGGTCTAGATGGGTTAGGTTAGGTTATATTACGATATGGACGTATATAATGTGCCCACCGAGAAGTAGGGGCCGGCCAGACAGGAATGTTGGAAAATACTACATCCGAGATGTTAGGTTCCCTTAGGTTAGGATATATAACAATATAGACGTATATAATGTCCCCACCGAGAAGTTCCGGCCGACACGACCGGGATTTTGTAAAACATTACCAGCGAGGGTCTAGATGGGTTAGGTTAGGTTATATTGCGATATAGACGTATATAATGTGCCCACCGAGAAGTAGGGGCCGACCCGCCAGGAATGTTGGAAAATACTACATCCGAGAAGTTAGGTTCCCTTAGGTTAGGATATATAACGTTATAGACGTATATAATGTCCCCACCGAGAAGTACGGGCCGACACTACCGGGATTTTGTAAAACATTACCAGTGAGGGTCTAGATGGGTTAGGTTAGGTTATATTACGATATAGACGTATATAATGTGCCCACCGAGAAGTAGGGGCCGACCCGCCAGGAATGTTGGAAAATACTACATCCGAGAAGTTAGGTTCCCTTAGGTTAGGATATATAACGTTATAGACGTATATAATGTCCCCACCGAGAAGTACGGGCCGACACTACCGGGATTTTGTAAAACATTACCAGTGAGGGTCTAGATGGGTTAGGTTAGGTTATATTACGATATAGACGTATATAATGTGCCCACCGAGAAGTAGGGGCCGACCCGCCAGGAATGTTGGAAAATACTACATCCGAGAAGCTAGGTTCCCTTAGGTTAGGATATATAAGTTTATGGACGTATATAATGTACGCACCGAGAAGGACGGGCCGACACGACCGGGATTTTGTAAAACATTACCAGCGAGGGTCTAGGTGGGTTAGGTTAGGTTATATTACGATATAGACGTATATAATGTGCCCACTGAGAAGTAGGGGCTGGACCCGCCAGGAATGTTGGAAAATACTACATCCGAGATGTTAGGTTCCCTTGGGTTAGGATATATAACGTTATAGACGTATATAATGTCCCCACCGAGAAGTACGGGCCGACATGACCGGAATTTTGTAAAACATCACCAGCGAGGGTCTAGATGGGTTAGGTTAGGTTATATTACGATATGGACGTATATAATGTGCCCACCGAGAAGTAGGGGCCGGCCCGCCAGGAATGTTGGAAAATACTACATCCGAGATGTTAGGTTCCCTTGGGTTAGGATATATAACGTTATAGACGTAAATAATGTCCCCACCGAGAAGTACGGACCGACACGACCGGGATTTTGTAAAACATTACCAGCGAGGGTCTAGGTGGGTTAGGTTAGGTTATATTACGATATGGACGTATATAATGTGCCCACCGAGAAGTAGGGGCCGGCCAGCCAGGAATGTTGGAAAATACTACATCCGAGATGTTAGGTTCCCTTAGGTTAGGATATATAAGTTTATGGACGTATATAATGTACGCACCGAGAAGGACGTGCCGACACGACCGGGATTTTGTAAAACATTACCAGCGAGGGTCTAGGTGGGTTAGGTTAGGTTATATTACGATATAGACGTATATAATGTGCCCACTGAGAAGTAGGGGCCGACCCGCCAGGAATGTTGGAAAATACTACATCCGAGATGTTAGGTTCCCTTGGGTTAGGATATATAACGTTATAGACGTATATAATGTCCCCACCGAGAAGTACGTGCAGACACGACCGGGATTTTGTAAAACATCACCAGCGAAGGTCTAGATGGGTTAGGTTAGGTTATATTACGATATGGCCGTATATAATGTGCCCACCGTGAAGTAGGGTCCGACACGCCAGGAATGTTGGAAAATACTACATCCGAGATGTTAGGTTCCCTTAGGTTAGGATATATAACGTTATAGAAGTATATAATATCCCCACCGAGAAGTACGGGCCGACACTACCGGGATTTTGTAAAACATTACCAGTGAGGGTCTAGATGGGTTAGGTTAGGTTATATTACGATATAGACGTATATAATGTGCCCACCGAGAAGTAGGGGCCGACCCGCCAGGAATGTTGTAAAATACTACATCCAAGAAGCTAGGTTCCCTTAGCTTAGGATATATAAGTTTATAGACGTATATAATGTACGCACCGAGACGTACGGGAAGTCATGAACGGGATTCTGTGAGACATTACCAGCGAGGGTCTAGGTGGGTTAGGTTAGGTTATATTACGTTATAGACGTATATAATGTTCCCACCGAGAAGTAGGGGCCGACCCGCCAGAAATGTTGGAAAATACTACATCCGAGATGTTAGGTTCCCTTGGGTTAGGATATAAAACGATATAGACATATATAATGTCCCCACGGCAAAGTACGGGCCGACATGACCGGAATTTTGTAAAACATTACCAGCGAGGGTCTAGGTTAGGTTAGGTTAGGTTATATTACGATATGGACGTATATAATGTGCCCACCGAGAAGTAGGGTCCGGCCCGCCAGGAATGTTGGAAAATACTACATCCGAGATGTTAGGTTCCCTTGGGTTAGGATATATAACGTTATAGACGTAAATAATGTCCCCACCGAGAAGTACGGACCGACACGACCGGGATTTTGTAAAACATTACCAGCGAGGGTCTAGGTGGGTTAGGTTTGGTTATATTACGATATGGACGTATATAATGTGCCCACCGAGAAGTAGGGGCCGGCCAGCCAGGAATGTTGGAAAATACTACATCCGAGATGTTAGGTTCCCTTAGGTTAGGATATATAACAATATAGACGTATATAATGTCCCCACCGAGAAGTTCCGGCCGACACGACCGGGATTTTGTAAAACATTACCAGCGAGGGTCTAGATGGGTTAGGTTAGGTTATATTGCGATATAGACGTATATAATGTGCCCACCGAGAAGTAGGGGCCGACCCGCCAGGAATGTTGGAAAATACTACATCCGAGAAGTTAGGTTCCGTTAGGTTAGGATATATAACGTTATAGACGTATATAATGTCCCCACCGAGAAGTACGGGCCGACACTACCGGGATTTTGTAAAACATTACCAGTGAGGGTCTAGATGGGTTAGGTTAGGTTATATTACGATATAGACGTATATAATGTGCCCACCGAGAAGTAGGGGCCGACCCGCCAGGAATGTTGGAAAATACTACATCCGAGAAGCTAGGTTCCCTTAGGTTAGGATATATAAGTTTATGGACGTATATAATGTCCCCACCGAGAAGTACGGTTCGACACGACCGGGATTTTGTAAAACATTACCAGCGACGGTCTAGATGGGTTAGGTTAGGTTATATTACGATATAGACGTATATAATGTGCCCACCGAGAAGTAGGGGCCGACCCGCCAGGAATGTTGGAAAATACTACATCCGAGATGTTAGGTTCCCTTAGGTTAGGATATATAAATTTATAGACGTATATAATGTACGCACCGAGACGTACGGGAAGACATAAACGGGATTCTGTGAAACATTACCAGCGAGGGTCTAGATGGGTTAGGTTAGGTTATATTACGATATGGACGTATATAATGTGCCCACCGAGAAGTAGGGGCCGGCCAGCCAGGAATGTTGGAAAATACTACATCCGAGAAGCTAGGTTCCCTTAGGTTAGGATATATAAGTTTATAGACGTATATAATGTACGCACCGAGAAGTACGGGCCGACACGACCGGGATTTTGTAAAACATTACCAGTGAGGTTCTAGATGGGTTAGGTTAGGTTATATTACGATATAGACGTATATAATGTGCCCACCGAGAAGTAGGGGCCGACCCGCCAGGAATGTTGGAAAATACTACATCCAAGAAGCTAGGTTCCCTTAGCTTAGGATATATAACGTTATAGACGTATATAATGTCCCCACCGAGAAGTACGGGCCGACACTACCGGGATTTTGTAAAACATTACCAGTGAGGGTCTAGATGGGTTAGGTTAGGTTATATTACGATATAGACGTATATAATGTGCCCACTGAGAAGTAGGGGCCGACCCGCCAGGAATGTTGGAAAATACTACATCCGAGATGTTAGGTTCCCTTGGGTTAGGATATATAACGTTATAGACGTATATAATGTCCCCACCGAGAAGTACGTGCAGACACGACCGGGATTTTGTAAAACATCACCAGCGAAGGTCTAGATGGGTTAGGTTAGGTTATATTACGATATGGCCGTATATAATGTGCCCACCGTGAAGTAGGGTCCGACACGCCAGGAATGTTGGAAAATACTACATCCGAGATGTTAGGTTCCCTTAGGTTAGGATATATAACGTTATAGAAGTATATAATGTCCCCACCGAGAAGTACGGGCCGACACTACCGGGATTTTGTAAAACATTACCAGTGAGGGTCTAGATGGGTTAGGTTAGGTTATATTACGATATAGACGTATATAATGTGCCCACCGAGAAGTAGGGGCCGACCCGCCAGGAATGTTGTAAAATACTACATCCAAGAAGCTAGGTTCCCTTAGCTTAGGATATATAAGTTTATAGACGTATATAATGTACGCACCGAGACGTACGGGAAGTCATGAACGGGATTCTGTGAGACATTACCAGCGAGGGTCTAGGTGGGTTAGGTTAGGTTATATTACGTTATAGACGTATATAATGTTCCCACCGAGAAGTAGGGGCCGACCCGCCAGAAATGTTGGAAAATACTACATCCGAGATGTTAGGTTCCCTTGGGTTAGGATATAAAACGATATAGACATATATAATGTCCCCACGGCAAAGTACGGGCCGACATGACCGGAATTTTGTAAAACATTACCAGCGAGGGTCTAGGTTAGGTTAGGTTAGGTTATATTACGATATGGACGTATATAATGTGCCCACCGAGAAGTAGGGTCCGGCCCGCCAGGAATGTTGGAAAATACTACATCCGAGATGTTAGGTTCCCTTGGGTTAGGATATATAACGTTATAGACGTAAATAATGTCCCCACCGAGAAGTACGGACCGACACGACCGGGATTTTGTAAAACATTACCAGCGAGGGTCTAGGTGGGTTAGGTTTGGTTATATTACGATATGGACGTATATAATGTGCCCACCGAGAAGTAGGGGCCGGCCAGCCAGGAATGTTGGAAAATACTACATCCGAGATGTTAGGTTCCCTTAGGTTAGGATATATAACAATATAGACGTATATAATGTCCCCACCGAGAAGTTCCGGCCGACACGACCGGGATTTTGTAAAACATTACCAGCGAGGGTCTAGATGGGTTAGGTTAGGTTATATTGCGATATAGACGTATATAATGTGCCCACCGAGAAGTAGGGGCCGACCCGCCAGGAATGTTGGAAAATACTACATCCGAGAAGTTAGGTTCCGTTAGGTTAGGATATATAACGTTATAGACGTATATAATGTCCCCACCGAGAAGTACGGGCCGACACTACCGGGATTTTGTAAAACATTACCAGTGAGGGTCTAGATGGGTTAGGTTAGGTTATATTACGATATAGACGTATATAATGTGCCCACCGAGAAGTAGGGGCCGACCCGCCAGGAATGTTGGAAAATACTACATCCGAGAAGCTAGGTTCCCTTAGGTTAGGATATATAAGTTTATGGACGTATATAATGTCCCCACCGAGAAGTACGGTTCGACACGACCGGGATTTTGTAAAACATTACCAGCGACGGTCTAGATGGGTTAGGTTAGGTTATATTACGATATAGACGTATATAATGTGCCCACCGAGAAGTAGGGGCCGACCCGCCAGGAATGTTGGAAAATACTACATCCGAGATGTTAGGTTCCCTTAGGTTAGGATATATAAATTTATAGACGTATATAATGTACGCACCGAGACGTACGGGAAGACATAAACGGGATTCTGTGAAACATTACCAGTGAGGTTCTAGATGGGTTAGGTTAGGTTATATTACGATATAGACGTATATAATGTGCCCACCGAGAAGTAGGGGCCGACCCGCCAGGAATGTTGGAAAATACTACATCCAAGAAGCTAGGTTCCCTTAGCTTAGGATATATAACGTTATAGACGTATATAATGTCCCCACCGAGAAGTACGGGCCGACACTACCGGGATTTTGTAAAACATTACCAGCGAGGGTCTAGGTGGGTTAGGTTAGGTTATATTACGATATAGACGTACATAATGTGCCCACTGGGAAGTAGGGGCCGACCCGCCAGGAATGTTGGAAAATACTACATCCGAGATGTTAGGTTCCCTTAGGTTAGCATATATAACGTTATAGACGTATATAATGTCCCCACCGAGACGTACGGTTCGACACGACCGGGATTTTGTAAAACATTACCCGCGACGGTCTAGATGGGTTAGGTTAGGTTATATTACCATATAGACGTATATAATGTGCCCACCGAGAAGTAGGGGCCGACCCGCCAGGAATGTTGGAAAATACTACATCCGAGAAGCTAGGTTCCCTTGGGTTAGGATATATAACGTTATAGACGTAAATAATGTCCCCACCGAGAAGTACGAGCCGACACGACCGGGATTTTGTAAAACATTACCAGCGAGGGTCTAGGTGGGTTAGGTTAGGTTATATTACGATATAGACGTACATAATGTGCCCACTGGGAAGTAGGGGCCGACCCGCCAGGAATGTTGGAAAATACTACATCCGAGATGTTAGGTTCCCTTAGGTTAGCATATATAACGTTATAGACGTATATAATGTCCCCACCGAGAAGTACGGTTCGACACGACCGGGATTTTGTAAAACATTACCAGCGACGGTCTAGATGGGTTAGGTTAGGTTATATTACGATATAGACGTATATAATGTGCCCACCGAGAAGTAGGGGCCGACCCGCCAGGAATGTTGGAAAATACTACATCCGAGATGTTAGGTTCCCTTAGGTTAGGATATATAAATTTATAGACGTATATAATGTACGCACCGAGACGTACGGGAAGACATAAACGGGATTCTGTGAAACATTACCAGCGAGGGTCTAGATGCGTTAGGTTAGGTTATATTACGATATGGACGTATATAATGTGCCCACCGAGAAGTAGGGGCCGGCCAGCCAGGAATGTTGGAAAATACTACATCCGAGAAGCTAGGTTCCCTTAGGTTAGGATATATAAGTTTATAGACGTATATAATGTACGCACCGAGAAGTACGGGCCGACACGACCGGGATTTTGTAAAACATTACCAGTGAGGTTCTAGATGGGTTAGGTTAGGTTATATTACGATATAGACGTATATAATGTGCCCACCGAGAAGTAGGGGCCGACCCGCCAGGAATGTTGGAAAATACTACATCCAAGAAGCTAGGTTCCCTTAGCTTAGGATATATAACGTTATAGACGTATATAATGTCCCCACCGAGAAGTACGGGCCGACACTACCGGGATTTTGTAAAACATTACCAGTGAGGGTCTAGATGGGTTAGGTTAGGTTATATTACGATATAGACGTATATAATGTGCCCACCGAGAAGTAGGGGCCGACCCGCCAGGAATGTTGGAAAATACTACATCCGAGAAGCTAGGTTCCCTTAGGTTAGGATATATAAGTTTATGGACGTATATAATGTCCCCACCGAGAAGTACGGTTCGACACGACCGGGATTTTGTAAAACATTACCAGCGACGGTCTAGATGGGATAGGTTAGGTTATATTACGATATAGACGTATATAATGTGCCCACCGAGAAGTAGGGGCCGACCCGCCAGGAATGTTGGAAAATACTACATCCGAGATGTTAGGTTCCCTTAGGTTAGGATATAAAACGATATAGACATATATAATGTCCCCACGGCAAAGTACGGGCCGAAATGACCGGAATTTTGTAAAACATTACCAGCGAGGGTCTAGATGGGTTAGGTTAGGTTATATTACGATATGGACGTATATAATGTGCCCACCGAGAAGTAGGGGCCGGCCCGCCAGGAATTTTGGAAAATACTACATCCGAGATGTTAGGTTCCCTTGGGTTAGGATATATAACGTTATAGACGTAAATAATGTCCCCACCGAGAAGTACGGACCGACACGACCGGGATTTTGTAAAACATTACCAGCGAGGGTCTAGGTGGGTTAGGTTAGGTTATATTACGATATAGACGTACATAATGTGCCCACTGGGAAGTAGGGGCCGACCCGCCAGGAATGTTGGAAAATACTACATCCGAGATGTTAGGTTCCCTTAGGTTAGCATATATAACGTTATAGACGTATATAATGTCCCCACCGAGACGTACGGTTCGACACGACCGGGATTTTGTAAAACATTACCCGCGACGGTCTAGATGGGTTAGGTTAGGTTATATTACCATATAGACGTATATAATGTGCCCACCGAGAAGTAGGGGCCGACCCGCCAGGAATGTTGGAAAATACTACATCCGAGAAGCTAGGTTCCCTTGGGTTAGGATATATAACGTTATAGACGTAAATAATGTCCCCACCGAGAAGTACGAGCCGACACGACCGGGATTTTGTAAAACATTACCAGCGAGGGTCTAGGTGGGTTAGGTTAGGTTATATTACGATATAGACGTACATAATGTGCCCACTGGGAAGTAGGGGCCGACCCGCCAGGAATGTTGGAAAATACTACATCCGAGATGTTAGGTTCCCTTAGGTTAGCATATATAACGTTATAGACGTATATAATGTCCCCACCGAGAAGTACGGTTCGACACGACCGGGATTTTGTAAAACATTACCAGCGACGGTCTAGATGGGTTAGGTTAGGTTATATTACGATATAGACGTATATAATGTGCCCACCGAGAAGTAGGGGCCGACCCGCCAGGAATGTTGGAAAATACTACATCCGAGATGTTAGGTTCCCTTAGGTTAGGATATATAAATTTATAGACGTATATAATGTACGCACCGAGACGTACGGGAAGACATAAACGGGATTCTGTGAAACATTACCAGCGAGGGTCTAGATGCGTTAGGTTAGGTTATATTACGATATGGACGTATATAATGTGCCCACCGAGAAGTAGGGGCCGGCCAGCCAGGAATGTTGGAAAATACTACATCCGAGTAGCTAGGTTCCCTTAGGTTAGGATATATAAGTTTATAGACGTATATAATGTACGCACCGAGAAGTACGGGCCGACACGACCGGGATTTTGTAAAACATTACCAGCGAGGGTCTAGGTGGGTTAGGCTAGGTTATATTACGATATAGACGTATATAATGTGCCCACTGAGAAGTAGGGGCGGACCCGCCAGGAATGTTGGAAAATACTACATCCGAGATGTTAGGTTCCCTTGGGTTAGGATATATAACGTTATAGACGTATATAATGTCCCCACCGAGAAGTACGTGCAGACACGACCGGGATTTTGTAAAACATCACCAGCGAGGGTCTAGATGGGTTAGGTTAGGTTATATTACGATATGGCCGTATATAATGTGCCCACCGTGAAGTAGGGTCCGACACGCCAGGAATGTTGGAAAATACTACATCCGAGATGTTAGGTTCCCTTAGGTTAGGATATATAACGTTATAGACGTATATAATGTCCCCACCGAGAAGTACGGGCCGACACTACCGGGATTTTGTAAAACATTACCAGTGAGGGTCTAGATGGGTTAGGTTAGGTTATATTACGATATAGACGTATATAATGTGCCCACCGAGAAGTAGGGGCCGACCCGCCAGGAATGTTGGAAAATACTACATCCGAGAAGCTAGGTTCCCTTAGGTTAGGATATATAAGTTTATAGACGTATATAATGTACGCACCGAGACGTACGGGAAGACATGAACGGGATTCTGTGAAACATTACCAGCGAGGGTCTAGGTGGGTTAGGTTAGGTTATATTACGTTATAGACGTATATAATGTTCCCACCGAGAAGTAGGGGCCGACCCGCCAGAAATGTTGGAAAATACTACATCCGAGATGTTAGGTTCCCTTAGGTTAGGATATAAAACGATATAGACATATATAATGTCCCCACGGCAAAGTACGTGCCGACATGACCGGAATTTTGTAAAACATTACCAGCGAGGGTCTAGATGGGTTAGGTTAGGTTATATTACCATATAGACGTATATAATGTGCCCACCGAGAAGTAGGGGCCGACCCGCCAGGAATGTTGGAAAATACTACATCCGAGAAGCTAGGTTCCCTTGGGTTAGGATATATAACGTTATAGACGTAAATAATGTCCCCACCGAGAAGTACGAGCCGGCACGACCGGGATTTTGTAAAACATTACCAGCGAGGGTCTAGGTGGGTTAGGTTAGGTTATATTACGATATAGACGTACATAATGTGCCCACTGGGGAGTAGGGGCCGACCCGCCAGGAATGTTGGAAAATACTACATCCGAGATGTTAGGTTCCCTTAGGTTAGCATATATAACGTTATAGACGTATATAATGTCCCCACCGAGAAGTACGGTTCGACACGACCGGGATTTTGTAAAACATTACCAGCGACGGTCTAGATGGGTTAGGTTAGGTTATATTACGATATAGACGTATATAATGTGCCCACCGAGAAGTAGGGGCCGACCCGCCAGGAATGTTGGAAAATACTACATCCGAGATGTTAGGTTCCCTTAGGTTAGGATATATAAATTTATAGACGTATATAATGTACGCACCGAGACGTACGGGAAGACATAAACGGGATTCTGTGAAACATTACCAGCGAGGGTCTAGATGGGTTAGGTTAGGTTATATTACGATATGGACGTATATAATGTGCCCACCGAGAAGTAGGGGCCGGCCAGCCAGGAATGTTGGAAAATACTACATCCGAGTAGCTAGGTTCCCTTAGGTTAGGATATATAAGTTTATAGACGTATATAATGTACGCACCGAGAAGTACGGGCCGACACGACCGGGATTTTGTAAAACATTACCAGCGAGGGTCTAGGTGGGTTAGGCTAGGTTATATTACGATATAGACGTATATAATGTGCCCACTGAGAAGTAGGGGCCGACCCGCCAGGAATGTTGGAAAATACTACATCCGAGATGTTAGGTTCCCTTCGGTTAGGATATATAACGTTATAGACGTATATAATGTCCCCACCGAGAAGTACGTGCAGACACGACCGGGATTTTGTAAAACATCACCAGCGAGGGTCTAGATGGGTTAGGTTAGGTTATATTACGATATGGCCGTATATAATGTGCCCACTGTGAAGTAGGGTCCGACACGCCAGGAATGTTGGAAAATACTACATCCGAGATGTTAGGTTCCCTTAGGTTAGGATATATAACGTTATAGACGTATATAATGTCCCCACCGAGAAGTACGGGCCGACACTACCGGGATTTTGTAAAACATTACCAGTGAGGGTCTAGATGGGTTAGGTTAGGTTATATTACGATATAGACGTATATAATGTGCCCACCGAGAAGTAGGGGCCGACCCGCCAGGAATGTTGGAAAATACTACATCCGAGAAGCTAGGTTCCCTTAGGTTAGGATATATAAGTTTATAGACGTATATAATGTACGCACCGAGACGTACGGGAAGACATGAACGGGATTCTGTGAAACATTACCAGCGAGGGTCTAGGTGGGTTAGGTTAGGTTATATTACGTTATAGACGTATATAATGTTCCCACCGAGAAGTAGGGGCCGACCCGCCAGAAATGTTGGAAAATACTACATCCGAGATGTTAGGTTCCCTTAGGTTAGGATATAAAACGATATAGACATATATAATGTCCCCACGGCAAAGTACGTGCCGACATGACCGGAATTTTGTAAAACATTACCAGCGAGGGTCTAGATGGGTTAGGTTAGGTTATATTACGATATGGACGTATATAATGTGCCCACCGAGAAGTAGGGGCCGGCCCGCCAGGAATGTTGGAAAATACTACATCCGAGATGTTAGGTTACCTTGGGTTAGGATATATAACGTTATAGACGTAAATAATGTCCCCACCGAGAAGTACGGTTCGACACGACCGGGATTTTGTAAAACATTACCCGCGACGGTCTAGATGGGTTAGGTTAGGTTATATTACCATATAGACGAATATAATGTGCCCACCGAGAAGTAGGGGCCGACCCGCCAGGAATGTTGGAAAATACTACATCCGAGATGTTAGGTTCCCTTAGGTTAGCATATATAACGTTATAGACGTATATAATGTCCCCACCGAGAAGTACGGTTCGACACGACCGGGATTTTGTAAAACATTATCAGCGACGGTCTAGATGGGTTAGGTTAGGTTATATTACCATATAGACGTATATAATGTGCCCACCGAGAAGTAGGGGCCGACCCGCCAGGAATGTTGGAAAATACTACATCCGAGAAGCTAGGTTCCCTTAGGTTAGGATATATAAGTTTATAGACGTATATAATGTACGCACCGAGACGTACGGGAAGACATGAACGGGATTCTGTGAAACATTACCAGCGAGGGTCTAGGTGGGTTAGGTTAGGTTATATTACGTTATAGACGTATATAATGTTCCCACCGAGAAGCAGGGGCCGACCCGCCAGAAATGTTGGAAAATACTACATCCGAGATGTTAGGTTCCCTTAGGTTAGGATATAAAACGATATAGACGTATATAATGTCCCCACCGAGAAGTACGGTTCGACACGACCGGGATTTTGTAAAACATTACCCGCGACGGTCTAGATGGGTTAGGTTAGGTTATATTACCATATAGACGAATATAATGTGCCCACCGAGAAGTAGGGGCCGACCCGCCAGGAATGTTGGAAAATACTACATCCGAGAAGCTAGGTTCCCTTGGGTTAGGATATATAAATTTATAGACGTATATAATGTACGCACCGAGACGTACGGGAAGACATAAACGGGATTCTGTGAAACATTACCAGCGAGGGTCTAGATGGGTTAGGTTAGGTTATATTACGATATGGACGTATATAATGTGCCCACCGAGAAGTAGGGGCCGGCCAGCCAGGAATGTTGGAAAATACTACATCCGAGTAGCTAGGTTCCCTTAGGTTAGGATATATAAGTTTATAGACGTATATAATGTACGCACCGAGAAGTACGGGCCGACACGACCGGGATTTTGTAAAACATTACCAGCGAGGGTCTAGGTGGGTTAGGCTAGGTTATATTACGATATAGACGTATATAATGTGCCCACTGAGAAGTAGGGGCCGACCCGCCAGGAATGTTGGAAAATACTACATCCGAGATGTTAGGTTCCCTTGGGTTAGGATATATAACGTTATAGACGTATATAATGACCCCACCGGGCAGTACGTGCAGACACGACCGGGATTTTGTAAAACATCACCAGCGAGGGTCTAGATGGGTTAGGTTAGGTTATATTACGATATGGCCGTATATAATGTGCCCACCGTGAAGTAGGGGCCGACCCGCCAGGAATGTTGGAAAATACTACATCCGAGATGTTAGGTTCCCTTAGGTTAGGATATATAACGTTATAGACGTATATAATGTCCCCACCGAGAAATACGGGCCGACACTACCGGGATTTTGTAAAACATTACCAGCGACGGTCTAGATGGGTTAGGTTAGGTTATATTACGATATAGACGTATATAATGTGCCCACCGAGAAGTAGGGGCCGACCCGCCAGGAATGTTGGAAAATACTACATCCGAGATGTTAGGTTCCCTTAGGTTAGGATATATAAATTTATAGACGTATATAATGTACGCACCGAGACGTACGGGAAGACATAAACGGGATTCTGTGAAACATTACCAGCGAGGGTCTAGATGGGTTAGGTTAGGTTATATTACGATATGGACGTATATAATGTGCCCACCGAGAAGTAGGGGCCGGCCAGCCAGGAATGTTGGAAAATACTACATCCGAGTAGCTAGGTTCCCTTAGGTTAGGATATATAAGTTTATAGACGTATATAATGTACGCACCGAGAAGTACGGGCCGACACGACCGGGATTTTGTAAAACATTACCAGCGAGGGTCTAGGTGGGTTAGGCTAGGTTATATTACGATATAGACGTATATAATGTGCCCACTGAGAAGTAGGGGCCGACCCGCCAGGAATGTTGGAAAATACTACATCCGAGAAGCTAGGTTCCCTTAGGTTAGGATATATAAGTTTATAGACGTATATACTGTACGCACCGAGACGTACGGGAAGACATGAACGGGATTCTGTGAAACATTACCAGCGAGGGTCTAGGTGGGTTAGGTTAGGTTATATTACGTTATAGACGTATATAATGTTCCCACCGAGAAGTAGGGGCCGACCCGCCAGAAATGTTGGAAAATACTACATCCGAGATGTTAGGTTCCCTTAGGTTAGGATATAAAACGATATAGACATATATAATGTCCCCACGGCAAAGTACGTGCCGACATGACCGGAATTTTGTAAAACATTACCAGCGAGGGTCTAGATGGGTTAGGTTAGGTTATATTACGATATGGACGTATATAATGTGCCCACCGAGAAGTAGGGGCCGGCCCTCCAGGAATGTTGGAAAATACTACATCCGAGATGTTAGGTTCCCTTGGGTTAGGATATATAACGTTATAGACGTAAATAATGTCCCCACCGAGAAGTACGGGCCGACACGACCGGGATTTTGTAAAACATTACCAGCGAGGGTCTAGGTGGGTTAGGTTAGGTTATATTACGATATAGACGTACATAATGTGCCCACTGGGAAGTAGGGGCCGACCCGCCAGGAATGTTGGAAAATACTACATCCGAGATGTTAGGTTCCCTTAGGTTAGCATATATAACGTTATAGACGTATATAATGTCCCCACCGAGAAGTACGGTTCGACACGACCGGGATTTTGTAAAACATTATCAGCGACGGTCTAGATGGGTTAGGTTAGGTTATATTACCATATAGACGTATATAATGTGCCCACCGAGAAGTAGGGGCCGACCCGCCAGGAATGTTGGAAAATACTACATCCGAGAAGCTAGGTTCCCTTAGGTTAGGATATATAAGTTTATAGACGTATATAATGTACGCACCGAGACGTACGGGAAGACATGAACGGGATTCTGTGAAACATTACCAGCGAGGGTCTAGGTGGGTTAGGTTAGGTTATATTTCGTTATAGACGTATATAATGTTCCCACCGAGAAGTAGGGGCCGACCCGCCAGAAATGTTGGAAAATACTACATCCGAGATGTTAGGTTCCCTTAGGTTAGGATATAAAACGATATAGACGTATATAATGTCCCCACCGAGAAGTACGGTTCGACACGACCGGGATTTTGTAAAACATTACCCGCGACGGTCTAGATGGGTTAGGTTAGGTTATATTACCATATAGACGAATATAATGTGCCCACCGAGAAGTAGGGGCCGACCCGCCAGGAATGTTGGAAAATACTACATCCGAGAAGCTAGGTTCCCTTGGGTTAGGATATATAAATTTATAGACGTATATAATGTACGCACCGAGACGTACGGGAAGACATGAACGGGATTCTGTGAAACATTACCAGCGAGGGTCTAGGTGGGTTAGGTTAGGTTATATTACGTTATAGACGTATATAATGTTCCCACCGAGAAGTAGGGGCCGACCCGCCAGAAATGTTGGAAAATACTACATCCGAGATGTTAGGTTCCCTTAGGTTAGGATATAAAACGATATAGACATATATAATGTCCCCACGGCAAAGTACGTGCCGACATGACCGGAATTTTGTAAAACATTACCAGCGAGGGTCTAGATGGGTTAGGTTAGGTTATATTACGATATGGACGTATATAATGTGCCCACCGAGAAGTAGGGGCCGGCCCTCCAGGAATGTTGGAAAATACTACATCCGAGATGTTAGGTTCCCTTAGGTTAGGATATATAACGTTATAGACGTATATAATGTCCCCACCGAGAAATACGGGCCGACACTACCGGGATTTTGTAAAACATTACCAGTGAGGGTCTAGATGGGTTAGGTTAGGTTATATTACGATATAGACGTATATAATGTGCCCACCGAGAAGTAGGGGCCGACCCGCCAGGAATGTTGGAAAATACTACATCCGAGAAGCTAGGTTCCCTTAGGTTAGGATATATAAGTTTATAGACGTATATAATGTACGCACCGAGACGTACGGGAAGACATGAACGGGATTCTGTGAAACATTACCAGCGAGGGTCTAGGTGGGTTAGGTTAGGTTATATTACGTTATAGACGTATATAATGTTCCCACCGAGAAGTAGGGGCCGACCCGCCAGAAATGTTGGAAAATACTACATCCGAGATGTTAGGTTCCCTTAGGTTAGGATATAAAACGATATAGACATATATAATGTCCCCACGGCAAAGTACGTGCCGACATGACCGGAATTTTGTAAAACATTACCAGCGAGGGTCTAGATGGGTTAGGTTAGGTTATATTACGATATGGACGTATATAATGTGCCCACCGAGAAGTAGGGGCCGGCCCGCCAGGAATGTTGGAAAATACTACATCCGAGATGTTAAGTTCCCTTGGGTTAGGATATATAACGTTATAGACGTAAATAATGTCCCCACCGAGAAGTACGGGCCGACACGTCCGGGATTTTGTAAAACATTACCAGCGAGGGTCTAGGTGGGTTAGGTTAGGTTATATTACGATATAGACGTACATAATGTGCCCACTGGGAAGTAGGGGCCGACCCGCCAGGAATGTTGGAAAATACTACATCCGAGATGTTAGGTTCCCTTAGGTTAGCATATATAACGTTATAGACGTATATAATGTCCCCACCGAGAAGTACGGTTCGACACGACCGGGATTTTGTAAAACATTACCCGCGACGGTCTAGATGGGTTAGGTTAGGTTATATTACCATATAGACGTATATAATGTGCCCACCGAGAAGTAGGGGCCGACCCGCCAGGAATGTTGGAAAATACTACATCCGAGAAGCTGGGTTCCCTTAGGTTAGGATATATAAGTTTATAGACGTATATAATGTACGCACCGAGACGTGCGGGAAGACATGAACGGGATTCTGTGAAACATTACCAGCGAGGGTCTAGGTGGGTTAGGTTAGGTTATATTACGTTATAGACGTATATAATGTTCCCACCGAGAAGTAGGGGCCGACCCGCCAGAAATGTTGGAAAATACTTCATCCGAGATGTTAGGTTCCCTTAGGTTAGGATATAAAACGATATAGACGTATATAATGTCCCCACCGAGAAGTACGGTTCGACACGACCGGGATTTTGTAAAACATTACCCGCGACGGTCTAGATGGGTTAGGTTAGGTTATATTACCATATAGACGTATATAATGTGCCCACCGAGAAGTAGGGGCCGACCCGCCAGGAATGTTGGAAAATACTACATCCGAGAAGCTAGGTTCCCTTGGGTTAGGATATATAACGTTATAGACGTAAATAATGTCCCCACCGAGAAGTACGAGCCGACACGACCGGGATTTTGTAAAACATTACCAGCGAGGGTCTAGATGGGTTAGGTTAGGTTATATTACGATATGGCCGTATATAATGTGCCCACCGTGAAGTAGGGTCCGACGCGCCAGGAATGTTGGAAAATACTACATCCGAGATGTTAGGTTCCCTTAGGTTAGGATATATAACGTTATAGACGTATATAATGTCCCCACCGAGAAGTACGGGCCGACACTACCGGGATTTTGTAAAACATTACCAGTGAGGGTCTAGATGGGTTAGGTTAGGTTATATTACGATATAGACGTATATAATGTGCCCACCGAGAAGTAGGGGCCGACCCGCCAGGAATGTTGGAAAATACTACATCCGAGAAGCTAGGTTCCCTTAGGTTAGGATATATAAGTTTATAGACGTATATAATGTACGCACCGAGACGTACGGGAAGACATGAACGGGATTCTGTGAAACATTACCAGCGAGGGTCTAGGTGGGTTAGGTTAGGTTATATTACGTTATAGACGTATATAATGTTCCCACCGAGAAGTAGGGGCCGACCCGCCAGAAATGTTGGAAAATACTACATCCGAGATGTTAGGTTCCCTTAGGTTAGGATATAAAACGATATAGACATATATAATGTCCCCACGGCAAAGTACGGGCCGACATGACCGGAATTTTGTAAAACATTACCAGCGAGGGTCTAGATGGGTTAGGTTAGGTTATATTACGATATGGACGTATATAATGTGCCAACCGAGAAGTAGGGGCCGGCCCGCCAGGAATGTTGGAAAATACTACATCCGAGATGTTAGGTTCCCTTGGGTTAGGATATATAACGTTATAGACGTAAATAATGTCCCCACCGAGAAGTACGGACCGACACGACCGGGATTTTGTAAAACATTACCAGCGAGGGTCTAGGTGGGTTAGGTTAGGTTATATTACGATATGGACGTATATAATGTGCCCACCGAGAAGTAGGGGCCGGCCAGCCAGGAATGTTGGAAAATACTACATCCGAGATGTTAGGTTCCCTTAGGTTAGGATATATAACAATATAGACGTATATAATGTCCCCACCGAGAAGTTCCGGCCGACACGACCGGGATTTTGTAAAACATTACCAGCGAGGGTCTAGATGGGTTAGGTTAGGTTATATTGCGATATAGACGTATATAATGTGCCCACCGAGAAGTAGGGGCCGACCCGCCAGGAATGTTGGAAAATACTACATCCGAGAAGTTAGGTTCCCTTAGGTTAGGATATATAACGTTATAGACGTATATAATGTCCCCACCGAGAAGTACGGGCCGACACTACCGGGATTTTGTAAAACATTACCAGTGAGGATCTAGATGGGTTAGGTTAGGTTATATTACGATATAGACGTATATAATGTGCCCACCGAGAAGTAGGGGCCGACCCGCCAGGAATGTTGGAAAATACTACATCCGAGAAGCTAGGTTCCCTTAGGTTAGGATATATAAGTTTATGGACGTATATAATGTCCCCACCGAGAAGTACGGTTCGACACGACCGGGATTTTGTAAAACATTACCAGCGACGGTCTAGATGGGTTAGGTTAGGTTATATTACGATATAGACGTATATAATGTGCCCACCGAGAAGTAGGGGCCGACCCGCCAGGAATGTTGGAAAATACTACATCCGAGATGTAAGGTTCCCTTAGGTTAGCATATATAAATTTATAGACGTATATAATGTACGCACCGAGACGTACGGGAAGACATAAACGGGATTCTGTGAAACATTACCAGCGAGGGTCTAGATGGGTTAGGTTAGGTTATATTACGATATGGACGTATATAATGTGCCCACCGAGAAGTACGGGCCGGCCAGCCAGGAATGTTGGAAAATACTACATCCAAGAAGCTAGGTTCCCTTGGCTTAGGATATATAAGTTTATAGACGTATATAATGTACGCACCGAGACGTACGGGAAGACATGAACGGGATTCTGTGAGACATTACCAGCGAGGGTCTAGGTGGGTTAGGTTAGGTTATATTACGTTATAGACGTATATAATGTTCCCACCGAGAAGTAGGGGCCGACCCGCCAGAAATGTTGGAAAATACTACATCCGAGATGTTAGGTTCCCTTAGGTTAGGATATAAAACGATATAGACATATATAATGTCCCCACGGCAAAGTACGGGCCGACATGACCGGAATTTTGTAAAACATTACCAGCGAGGGTCTAGATGGGTTAGGTTAGGTTATATTACGATATGGACGTATATAATGTGCCCACCGAGAAGTAGGGGCCGGCCCGCCAGGAATGTTGGAAAATACTACATCCGAGATGTTAGGTTCCCTTGGGTTAGGATATATAACGTTATAGACGTAAATAATGTCCCCACCGAGAAGTACGGACCGACACGACCGGGATTTTGTAAAACATTACCAGCGAGGGTCTAGGTGGGTTAGGTTAGGTTATATTACGATATAGACGTACATAATGTGCCCACTGGGAAGTAGGGGCCGACCCGCCAGGAATGTTGGAAAATACTACATCCGAGATGTTAGGTTCCCTTAGGTTAGCATATATAACGTTATAGACGTATATAATGTCCCCACCGAGAAGTACGGTTCGACACGACCGGGATTTTGTAAAACATTACCCGCGATGGTCTAGATGGGTTAGGTTAGGTTATATTACCACATAGACGTATATAATGTGCCCACCGAGAAGTAGGTGCCGACCCGCCAGGAATGTTGGAAAATACTACATCCGAGATGTTAGGTTCCCTTGGGTTAGGATATATAACGTTATAGACGTATATAATGTCCCCACCGGGAAGTACGTGCAGACACGACCGGGATTTTGTAAAACATCACCAGCGAGGGTCTAGATGGGTTAGGTTAGGTTATATTACGATATGGCCGTATATAATGTGCCCACCGTGAAGTAGGGTCCGACACGCCAGGAATGTTGGAAAATACTACATCCGAGATGTTAGGTTCCCTTAGGTTAGGATATATAACGTTATAGACGTATATAATGTCCCCACCGAGAAATACGGGCCGACACTACCGGGATTTTGTAAAACATTACCAGTGAGGGTCTAGATGGGTTAGGTTAGGTTATATTACGATATAGACGTATATAATGTGCCCACCGAGAAGTAGGGGCCGACCCGCCAGGAATGTTGGAAAATACTACATCCGAGAAGCTAGGTTCCCTTAGGTTAGGATATATAAGTTTATAGACGTATATAATGTACGCACCGAGACGTACGGGAAGACATGAACGGGATTCTGTGAAACATTACCAGCGAGGGTCTAGGTGGGTTAGGTTAGGTTATATTACGTTATAGACGTATATAATGTTCCCACCGAGAAGTAGGGGCCGACCCGCCAGAAATGTTGGAAAATACTACATCCGAGATGTTAGGTTCCCTTAGGTTAGGATATAAAACGATATAGACATATATAATGTCCCCACGGCAAAGTACGTGCCGACATGACCGGAATTTTGTAAAACATTACCAGCGAGGGTCTAGATGGGTTAGGTTAGGTTATATTACGATATGGACGTATATAATGTGCCCACCGAGAAGTAGGGGCCGGCCCGCCAGGAATGTTGGAAAATACTACATCCGAGATGTTAAGTTCCCTTGGGTTAGGATATATAACGTTATAGACGTAAATAATGTCCCCACCGAGAAGTACGGGCCGACACGTCCGGGATTTTGTAAAACATTACCAGCGAGGGTCTAGGTGGGTTAGGTTAGGTTATATTACGATATAGACGTACATAATGTGCCCACTGGGAAGTAGGGGCCGACACGCCAGGAATGTTGGAAAATACTACATCCGAGATGTTAGGTTCCCTTAGGTTAGCATATATAACGTTATAGACGTATATAATGTCCCCACCGAGAAGTACGGTTCGACACGACCGGGATTTTGTAAAACATTACCCGCGACGGTCTAGATGGGTTAGGTTAGGTTATATTACCATATAGACGTATATAATGTGCCCACCGAGAAGTAGGGGCCGACCCGCCAGGAATGTTGGAAAATACTACATCCGAGAAGCTGGGTTCCCTTAGGTTAGGATATATAAGTTTATAGACGTATATAATGTACGCACCGAGACGTACGGGAAGACATGAACGGGATTCTGTGAAACATTACCAGCGAGGGTCTAGGTGGGTTAGGTTAGGTTATATTACGTTATAGACGTATATAATGTTCCCACCGAGAAGTAGGGGCCGACCCGCCAGAAATGTTGGAAAATACTTCATCCGAGATGTTAGGTTCCCTTAGGTTAGGATATAAAACGATATAGACGTATATAATGTCCCCACCGAGAAGTACGGTTCGACACGACCGGGATTTTGTAAAACATTACCCGCGACGGTCTAGATGGGTTAGGTTAGGTTATATTACCATATAGACGTATATAATGTGCCCACCGAGAAGTAGGGGCCGACCCGCCAGGAATGTTGGAAAATACTACATCCGAGAAGCTAGGTTCCCTTGGGTTAGGATATATAACGTTATAGACGTAAATAATGTCCCCACCGAGAAGTACGAGCCGACACGACCGGGATTTTGTAAAACATTACCAGCGAGGGTCTAGATGGGTTAGGTTAGGTTATATTACGATATGGCCGTATATAATGTGCCCACCGTGAAGTAGGGTCCGACACGCCAGGAATGTTGGAAAATACTACATCCGAGGTGTTAGGTTCCCTTAGGTTAGGATATATAACGTTATAGACGTATATAATGTCCCCACCGAGAAGTACGGGCCGACACTACCGGGATTTTGTAAAACATTACCAGTGAGGGTCTAGATGGGTTAGGTTAGGTTATATTACGATATAGACGTATATAATGTGCCCACCGAGAAGTAGGGGCCGACCCGCCAGGAATGTTGGAAAATACTACATCCGAGAAGCTAGGTTCCCTTAGGTTAGGATATATAAGTTTATAGACGTATATAATGTACGCACCGAGACGTACGGGAAGACATGAACGGGATTCTGTGAAACATTACCAGCGAGGGTCTAGGTGGGTTAGGTTAGGTTATATTACGTTATAGACGTATATAATGTTCCCACCGAGAAGTAGGGGCCGACCCGCCAGAAATGTTGGAAAATACTACATCCGAGATGTTAGGTTCCCTTAGGTTAGGATATAAAACGATATAGACATATATAATGTCCCCACGGCAAAGTACGGGCCGACATGACCGGAATTTTGTAAAACATTACCAGCGAGGGTCTAGATGGGTTAGGTTAGGTTATATTACGATATGGACGTATATAATGTGCCCACCGAGAAGTAGGGGCCGGCCCGCCAGGAATGTTGGAAAATACTACATCCGAGATGTTAGGTTCCCTTGGGTTAGGATATATAACGTTATAGACGTAAATAATGTCCCCACCGAGAAGTACGGACCGACACGACCGGGATTTTGTAAAACATTACCAGCGAGGGTCTAGGTGGGTTAGGTTAGGTTATATTACGATATGGACGTATATAATGTGCCCACCGAGAAGTAGGGGCCGGCCAGCCAGGAATGTTGGAAAATACTACATCCGAGATGTTAGGTTCCCTTAGGTTAGGATATATAACAATATAGACGTATATAATGTCCCCACCGAGAAGTTCCGGCCGACACGACCGGGATTTTGTAAAACATTACCAGCGAGGGTCTAGATGGGTTAGGTTAGGTTATATTGCGATATAGACGTATATAATGTGCCCACCGAGAAGTAGGGGCCGACCCGCCAGGAATGTTGGAAAATACTACATCCGAGAAGTTAGGTTCCCTTAGGTTAGGATATATAACGTTATAGACGTATATAATGTCCCCACCGAGAAGTACGGGCCGACACTACCGGGATTTTGTAAAACATTACCAGTGAGGATCTAGATGGGTTAGGTTAGGTTATATTACGATATAGACGTATATAATGTGCCCACCGAGAAGTAGGGGCCGACCCGCCAGGAATGTTGGAAAATACTACATCCGAGAAGCTAGGTTCCCTTAGGTTAGGATATATAAGTTTATGGACGTATATAATGTCCCCACCGAGAAGTACGGTTCGACACGACCGGGATTTTGTAAAACATTACCAGCGACGGTCTAGATGGGTTAGGTTAGGTTATATTACGATATAGACGTATATAATGTGCCCACCGAGAAGTAGGGGCCGACCCGCCAGGAATGTTGGAAAATACTACATCCGAGATGTAAGGTTCCCTTAGGTTAGCATATATAAATTTATAGACGTATATAATGTACGCACCGAGACGTACGGGAAGACATAAACGGGATTCTGTGAAACATTACCAGCGAGGGTCTAGATGGGTTAGGTTAGGTTATATTACGATATGGACGTATATAATGTGCCCACCGAGAAGTACGGGCCGGCCAGCCAGCAATGTTGGAAAATACTACATCCAAGAAGCTAGGTTCCCTTGGCTTAGGATATATAAGTTTATAGACGTATATAATGTACGCACCGAGACGTACGGGAAGACATGAACGGGATTCTGTGAGACATTACCAGCGAGGGTCTAGGTGGGTTAGGTTAGGTTATATTACGTTATAGACGTATATAATGTTCCCACCGAGAAGTAGGGGCCGACCCGCCAGAAATGTTGGAAAATACTACATCCGAGATGTTAGGTTCCCTTAGGTTAGGATATAAAACGATATAGACATATATAATGTCCCCACGGCAAAGTACGGGCCGACATGACCGGAATTTTGTAAAACATTACCAGCGAGGGTCTAGATGGGTTAGGTTAGGTTATATTACGATATGGACGTATATAATGTGCCCACCGAGAAGTAGGGGCCGGCCCGCCAGGAATGTTGGAAAATACTACATCCGAGATGTTAGGTTCCCTTGGGTTAGGATATATAACGTTATAGACGTAAATAATGTCCCCACCGAGAAGTACGGACCGACACGACCGGGATTTTGTAAAACATTACCAGCGAGGGTCTAGGTGGGTTAGGTTAGGTTATATTACGATATAGACGTACATAATGTGCCCACTGGGAAGTAGGGGCCGACCCGCCAGGAATGTTGGAAAATACTACATCCGAGATGTTAGGTTCCCTTAGGTTAGCATATATAACGTTATAGACGTATATAATGTCCCCACCGAGAAGTACGGTTCGACACGACCGGGATTTTGTAAAACATTACCCGCGATGGTCTAGATGGGTTAGGTTAGGTTATATTACCACATAGACGTATATAATGTGCCCACCGAGAAGTAGGTGCCGACCCGCCAGGAATGTTGGAAAATACTACATCCGAGAAGCTAGGTTCCCTTGGGTTAGGATATATAACGTTATAGACGTAAATAATGTCCCCACCGAGAAGTACGAGCCGACACGACCGGGATTTTGTAAAACATTACCAGCGAGGGTCTAGGTGGGTTAGGTTAGGTTATATTACGATATAGACGTACATAATGTGCCCACCGAGAAGTAGGGGCCGACCCGCCAGGAATGTTGGAAAATACTACATCTGAGAAGCTAGGTTCCCTTAGGTTAGGATATATAAGTTTATGGACGTATATAATGTCCCCACCGAGAAGTACGGTTCGACACGACCGGGATTTTGTAAAACATTACCAGCGACGGTCTAGATGGGTTAGGTTAGGTTATATTACGATATAGACGTATATAATGTGCCCACCGAGAAGTAGGGGCCGACCCGCCAGGAATGTTGGAAAATACTACATCCGAGATGTTAGGTTCCCTTAGGTTAGGATATATAAATTTATAGACGTATATAATGTACGCACCGAGACGTACGGGAAGACATAAACGGGATTCTGTGAAACATTACCAGCGAGGGTCTAGATGGGTTAGGTTAGGTTATATTACGATATGGACGTATATAATGTGCCCACCGAGAAGTAGGGGCCGGCCAGCCAGGAATGTTGGAAAATACTACATCCGAGTAGCTAGGTTCCCTTAGGTTAGGATATATAAGTTTATAGACGTATATAATGTACGCACCGAGAAGTACGGGCCGACACGACCGGGATTTTGTAAAACATTACCAGCGAGGGTCTAGGTGGGTTAGGTTAGGTTATATTACGATATAGACGTACATAATGTGCCCACTGGGAAGTAGGGGCCGACCCGCCAGGAATGTTGGAAAATACTACATCCGAGATGTTAGGTTCCCTTAGGTTAGCATATATAACGTTATAGACGTATATAATGTCCCCACCGAGAAGTACGGTTCGACACGACCGGGATTTTGTAAAACATTATCAGCGACGGTCTAGATGGGTTAGGTTAGGTTATATTACCATATAGACGTATATAATGTGCCCACCGAGAAGTAGGGGCCGACCCGCCAGGAATGTTGGAAAATACTACATCCGAGAAGCTAGGTTCCCTTAGGTTAGGATATATAAGTTTATAGACGTATATAATGTACGCACCGAGACGTACGGGAAGACATGAACGGGATTCTGTGAAACATTACCAGCGAGGGTCTAGGTGGGTTAGGTTAGGTTATATTACGTTATAGACGTATGTAATGTTCCCACCGAGAAGTAGGGGCCGACCCGCCAGAAATGTTGGAAAATACTACATCCGAGATGTTAAGTTCCCTTAGGTTAGGATATAAAACGATATAGACGTATATAATGTCCCCACCGAGAAGTACGGTTCGACACGACCGGGATTTTGTAAAACATTACCCGCGACGGTCTAGATGGGTTAGGTTAGGTTATATTACCATATAGACGTATATAATGTGCCCACCGAGAAGTAGGGGCCGACCCGCCAGGAATGTTGGAAAATACTACATCCGAGAAGCTAGGTTCCCTTGGGTTAGGATATATAACGTTATAGACGTAAATAATGTCCCCACCGAGAAGTACGAGCCGACACGACCGGGATTTTGTAAAACATTACCAGCGAGGGTCTAGGTGGGATAGGTTAGGTTATATTACGATATAGACGTACATAATGTGCCCACTGGGAAGTAGGGGCCGACCCGACAGGAATGTTGGAAAATACTACATCCGAGATGTTAGGTTCCCTTAGGTTAGCATATATAACGTTATAGACGTATATAATGTCCCCACCGAGAAGTACGGTTCGACACGACCGGGATTTTGTAAAACATTACCAGCGACGGTCTAGATGGGTTAGGTTAGGTTATATTACGATATAGACGTATATAATGTGCCCACTGAGAAGTAGGGGCCGACCCGCCAGGAATGTTGGAAAATACTACATCCGAGATGTTAGGTTCCCTTGGGTTAGGATATATAACGTTATAGACGTATATAATGTCCCCACCGAGAAGTACGTGCAGACACGACCGGGATTTTGTAAAACATCACCAGCGAGGGTCTAGATGGGTTAGGTTAGGTTATATTACGATATGGCCGTATATAATGTGCCCACCGTGAAGTAGGGTCCGACACGCCAGGAATGTTGGAAAATACTACATCCGAGATGTTAGGTTCCCTTAGGTTAGGATATATAACGTTATAGACGTATATAATGTCCCCACCGAGAAGTACGGGCCGACACTACCGGGATTTTGTAAAACATTACCAGTGAGGGTCTAGATGGGTTAGGTTAGGTTATATTACGATATAGACGTATATAATGTGCCCACCGAGAAGTAGGGGCCGACCCGAGAGGAATGTTGGAAAATACTACATCCGAGAAGCTAGGTTCCCTTAGGTTAGGATATATAAGTTTATAGACGTATATAATGTACGCACCGAGACGTACGGGAAGACATGAACGGGATTCTGTGAAACATTACCAGCGAGGGTCTAGGTGGGTTAGGTTAGGTTATATTACGTTATAGACGTATATAATGTTCCCACCGAGAAGTAGGGGCCGACCCGCCAGAAATGTTGGAAAATACTACATCCGAGATGTTAGGTTCCCTTAGGTTAGGATATAAAACGATATAGACATATATAATGTCCCCACGGCAAAGTACGGGCCGACATGACCGGAATTTTGTAAAACATTACCAGCGAGGGTCTAGATGGGTTAGGTTAGGTTATATTACGATACGGACGTATATAATGTGCCCACCGAGAAGTAGGGGCCGGCCCGCCAGGAATGTTGGAAAATACTACATCCGAGATGTTAGGTTCCCTTGGGTTAGGATATATAACGTTATAGACGTAAATAATGTCCCCACCGAGAAGTACGGACCGACACGACCGGGATTTTGTAAAACATTACCAGCGAGGGTCTAGGTGGGTTAGGTTAGGTTATATTACGATATGGACGTATATAATGTGCCCACCGAGAAGTAGGGGCCGGCCAGCCAGGAATGTTGGAAAATACTACATCCGAGATGTTAGGTTCCCTTAGGTTAGGATATATAACAATATAGACGTATGTAATGTCCCCACCGAGAAGTTCCGGCCGACACGACCGGGATTTTGTAAAACATTACCAGCGAGGGTGTAGATGGGTTAGGTTAGGTTATATTGCGATATAGACGTATATAATGTGCCCACCGAGAAGTAGGGGCCGACCCGCCAGGAATGTTGGAAAATACTACATCCGAGAAGTTAGGTTCCCTTAGGTTAGGATATATAACGTTATAGACGTATATAATGTCCCCACCGAGAAGTACGGGCCGACACTACCGGGATTTCGTAAAACATTACCAGTGAGGGTCTAGATGGCTTAGGCTAGGTTATATTACGATATAGACGTATATAATGTGCCCACCGAGAAGTAGGGGCCGACCCGCCAGGAATGTTGGAAAATACTACATCCGAGAAGCTAGGTTCCCTTAGGTTAGGATATATAAGTTTATGGACGTATATAATGTCCCCACCGAGAAGTACGGTTCGACACGACCGGGATTTTGTAAAACATTACCAGCGACGGTCTGGATGGGTTAGGTTAGGTTATATTACGATATAGACGTATATAATGTGCCCACCGAGAAGTAGGGGCCGACCCGCCAGGAATGTTGGAAAATACTACATCCGAGATGTTAGGTTCCCTTAGGTTACGATATATAAATTTATAGACGTGTATAATGTACGCACCGAGACGTACGGGAAGACATAAACGGGATTCTGTGAAACATTACCAGCGAGGGTCTAGATGGGTTAGGTTAGGTTATATTACGATATGGACGTATATAATGTGCCCACCGAGAAGTAGGGGCCGGCCAGCCAGGAATGTTGGAAAATACTACATCCGAGGTGTTAGGTTCCCTTAGGTTAGGATATATAACAATATAGACGTATATAATGTCCCCACCGAGAAGTTCCGGCCGACACGACCGGGATTTTGTAAAACATTACCAGCGAGGGTCTAGATGGGTTAGGTTAGGTTATATTGCGATATAGACGTATATAATGTGCCCACCGAGAAGTAGGGGCCGACCCGCCAGGAATGTTGGAAAATACTACATCCGAGAAGTTAGGTTCCCTTAGGTTAGGATATATAACGTTATAGACGTATATAATGTACGCACCGAGAAGTACGGGCCGACACGACCGGGATTTTGTAAAACATTACCAGCGAGGGTCTAGGTGGGTTAGGTTAGGTTATATTACGATATAGACGTATATAATGTGCCCACTGAGAAGTAGGGGCCGACCCGCCAGGAATGTTGGAAAATACTACATCCGAGATGTTAGGTTCCCTTGGGGTAGGATATATAACGTTATAGACGTATATAATGTCCCCACCGAGAAGTACGTGCAGACACGACCGGGATTTTGTAAAACATCACCAGCGAGGGTCTAGATGGGTTAGGTTAGGTTATATTACGATATGGCCGTATATAATGTGCCCACCGTGAAGTAGGGTCCGACACGCCAGGAATGTTGGAAAATACTACATCCGAGATGTTAGGTTCCCTTAGGTTAGGATATATAACGTTATAGACGTATATAATGTCCCCACCGAGAAGTACGGGCCGACACTGCCGGGATTTTGTAAAACATTACCAGTGAGGTTCTAGGTGGGTTAGGTTAGGTTATATTACGATATAGACGTACATAATGTGCCCACTGGGAAGTAGGGGCCGACCCGCCAGGAATGTTGGAAAATACTACATCCGAGATGTTAGGTTCCCTTAGGTTAGGATATATAACGATATAGACGTATATAATGTCCCCACCGAGAAGTACGGGTCGACACGACCGGGATTTTGTAAAACATTAGCAGCGAGGGTCTAGATGGGTTGGGTTAGGTTATATTACGATATGGACGTATATAATGTGCCCACCGAGAAGTAGGGGCCGGCCCGCCAGGAATGTTGGAAAATACTACATCCGAGATGTTAGGTTCCCTTGGGTTAGGATATATAACGTTATAGACGTAAATAATGTCCCCACTGCGAAGTACGGGCCGACACGACCGGGATTTTGTAAAACATTACCAGTGAGGGTCTAGGTGGGTTAGGTTAGGTTATATTACGATATAGACGTACATAATGTGCCCACTGGGAAGTAGGGGCCGACCCGCCAGGAATGTTGGAAAATACTACATCCGAGATGTTAGGTTCCCTTAGGTTAGCATATATAACGTTATAGACGTATATAATGTCCCCACCGAGAAGTACGGTTCGACACGACCGGGATTTTGTAAAACATTACCAGCGACGGTCTAGATGGGTTAGGTTAGGTTATATTACGATATAGACGTATATAATGTGCCCACCGAGAAGTAGGGTCCGACCCGCCAGGAATGTTGGAAAATACTACATCCGAGATGTTAGGTTCCCTTAGGTTAGGATATATAAATTTATAGACGTATATAATGTACGCACCGAGACGTACGGGAAGACATAAACGGGATTCTGTGAAACATTACCAGCGAGGGTCTAGATGGGTTAGGTTAGGTTATATTACGATATGGACGTATATAATGTGCCCACCGAGAAGTAGGGGCCGGCCAGCCAGGAATGTTGGAAAATAGTACATCCGAGGTGTTAGGTTCCCTTAGGTTAGGATATATAACAATATAGACGTATATAATGTCCCCACCGAGAAGTTCCGGCCGACACGACCGGGATTTTGTAAAACATTACCAGCGAGGGTCTAGATGGGTTAGGTTAGGTTATATTGCGATATAGACGTATATAATGTGCCCACCGAGAAGTAGGGGCCGACCCGCCAGGAATGTTGGAAAATACTACATCCGAGAAGTTAGGTTCCCTTATGTTAGGATATATAACGTTATAGACGTATATAATGTCCCCACCGAGAAGTACGGGCCGACACTACCGGGATTTTGTAAAACATTACAAGTGAGGGTCTAGATGGGTTAGGTTAGGTTATATTACGATATGGACGTATATAATGTGCCCACCGAGAAGTAGGGGCCGACCCGCCAGGAATGTTGGAAAATACTACATCCGAGAAGCTAGGTTCCCTTAGGTTAGGATATATAAGTTTATAGACGTATATAATGTACGCACCGAGAAGTACGGGCCGACACGACCGGGATTTTGTAAAACATTACCAGCGAGGGTCTAGGTGGGTTAGGTTAGGTTATATTACGATATAGACGTATATAATGTGCCCACTGAGAAGTAGGGGCCGACCCGCCAGGAATGTTGGAAAATACTACATCCGAGATGTTAGGTTCCCTTGGGGTAGGATATATAACGTTATAGACGTATATAATGTCCCCACCGAGAAGTACGTGCAGACACGACCGGGATTTTGTAAAACATCACCAGCGAGGGTCTAGATGGGTTAGGTTAGGTTATATTACAAATATGGCCGTATATAATGTGCCCACCGTGAAGTAGGGTCCGACACGCCAGGAATGTTGGAAAATACTACATCCGAGATGTTAGGTTCCCTTAGGTTAGGATATATAACGTTATAGACGTATATAATGTCCCCACCGAGAAGTACGGGCCGACACTACCGGGATTTTGTAAAACATTACCAGTGAGGGTCTAGATGGGTTAGGTTAGGTTATATTACGATATAGACGTATATAATGTGCCCACCGAGAAGTAGGGGCCGACCCGCCAGGAATGTTGGAAAATACTACATCCGAGAAGTTAGGTTCCCTTAGGTTAGGATATATAACGTTATAGACGTATATAATGTCCCTACCGAGAAGTACGGGCCGACACTACCGGGATTTTGTAAAACATTACCAGTGAGGCTCTAGATGGGTTAGGTTAGGTTATATTACGATATAGACGTATATAATGTGCCCACCGAGAAGTAGGGGCCGACCCGCCAGGAATGTTGGAAAATACTACATCCGAGAAGTTAGGTTCCCTTAGGTTAGGATATATAACGTTATAGACGTATATAATGTCCCCACCGAGAAGTACGGGCCGACACTACCGGGATTTTGTAAAACATTACCAGTGAGGGTCTAGATGGGTTAGGTTAGGTTATATTACGATATAGACGTATATAATGTGCCCACCGAGAAGTAGGGGCCGGCCCGCCAGGAATGTTGGAAAATACTACATCCAAGATGTTAGGTTCCCTTGGGTTAGGATATATAACGTTATAGACGTAAATAATGTCCCCACGGAGAAGTACGGGCCGACACGACCGGGATTTTGTAAAACATTACCAGCGAGGGTCTAGGTGGGTTAGGTTAGGTTATATTACGATATAGACGTACATAATGTGCCCACTGGGAAGTAGGGGCCGACCTGCCAGGAATGTTGGAAAATACTACATCCGAGATGTTAGGTTCCCTTAGGTTAGCATATATAACGTTATAGACGTATATAATGTCCCCACCGAGAAGTACGGTTCGACACGACTGGGATTTTGTAAAACATTACCAGCGACGGTCTAGGTGGGTTAGGTTAGGTTATATTACGATATAGACGTATATAATGTGCCCACCGAGAAGTAGGGTCCGACCCGCCAGGAATGTTGGAAAATACTACATCCGAGATGTTAGGTTCCCTTAGGTTAGGATATATAACGTTATAGACGTATATAATGTCCCCACCGAGAAGTACGGGCCGACACTACCGGGATTTTGTAAAACATTACCAGTAAGGGTCTAGATGGGTTAGGTTAGGTTATATTACGATATAGACGTATATAATGTGCCCACCGAGAAGTAGGGGCCGGCCCGCCAGAAATGTTGGAAAATACTACATCCGAGATGTTAGGTTCCCTTAGGTTAGGATATAAAACGATATAGACATATATAATGTCCCCACGGCAAAGTACGGGCCGACACGACCGGAATTTTGTAAAACATTACCAGCGAGGGTCTAGAAGGGTTAGGTTAGGTTATATTACGATATGGACGTATATAATGTGCCCACCGAGAAGTAGGGGCCGGCCCGCCAGGAATGTTGGAAAATACTACATCCGAGAGATTAGGTTCCCTTGGGTTAGGATATATAACGTTATAGACGTAAATAATGTCCCCACCGAGACTTACAGGAGGACATAAACGGGATTCTGTGAAACATTACCAGCGAGGGTCTAGGTGGGTTAGGTTAGGTTATATTACGTTATAGACGTATATAATGTTCCCACCGAGAAGTAGGGGCCGACCCGCCAGAAATGTTGGAAAATACTACATCCGAGATGTTAGGTTCCCTTAGGTTAGGATATAAAACGATATAGACATATATAATGTCCCCACGGCAAAGTACGGGCCGACACGACCGGAATTTTGTAAAACATTACCAGCGAGGGTCTAGATGGGTTAGGTTAGGTTATATTACGATATGGACGTATATAATGTGCCCACCGAGAAGTAGGGGCCGGCCCGCCAGGAATGTTGGAAAATACTACATCCGAGATGTTAGGTTCCCTTGGGTTAGGATATATAACGTTATAGACGTAAATAATGTCCCCACCGAGAAGTACGGGCCGACTCGATCGCGATTTTGTAAAACATTACCAGCGATGGTCTAGGTGGGTTAGGTTAAGTTATATTACGATATAGACGTATATAATGTGCCCACTGAGAAGTAGGGGCCGACCCGCCAGGAATGTTGGAAAATACTACATCCGAGATGTTAGGTTCCCTTAGGTTAGCATACATAACGTTATAGACGTATATAATGTCCCCACCGAGAAGTACGGTTCGACACGACCGGGATTTTGTAAAACATTACCAGCGCCGGTCTAGATGGGTTAGGTTAGGTTATATTACGATATAGACGTATATAATGTGCCCACCGAGAAGTAGGGGCCGACCCGCCAGGAATGTTGGAAAATACTACATCCGAGAAGCTAGGTTCCCTTATGTTAGGATATATAAGTTTAAAGACGTATATAATGTACGCACCGAGACGTACGGGAAGACATGAACGGTATTCTGTGACACATTACCAGCGAGGGTCTATGTGGGTTAGGTTAGGTTATATTACGTTATAGACGTATATAATGTTCCCACCGAGAAGTAGGGGCCGACCCGCCAGAAATGTTGGAAAATACTACATCCGAGATGTTAGGTTCCCTTAGGTTAGGATATATAACGATATAGACGTATATAATGTCCCCACCGAGAAGTACGGGTCGACACGACCGGGATTTTGTAAAACATTACCAGCGAGGGTCTAGATGGGTTAGGTTAGGTTATATTACGATATAGACGTATATAATGTGCCCACCGAGAAGTAGGGGCCGACCCGCCAGGAATGTTGGAAAATACTACATCCGAGAAGCTAGGTTCCCTTAGGTTAGGATATATAAGTTTATAGACGTATATAATGTACGCACCGAGAAGTACGGGCCGACACGACCGGGATTTTGTAAAACATTACCAGCGAGGGTCTAGGTGGGTTAGGTTAGGTTATATTACGATATAGACGTATATAATGTGCCCACTGAGAAGTAGGGGCCGACCCGCCAGGAATGTTGGAAAATACTGCATCCGAGATGTTAGGTTCCCTTCGGTTAGGATATATAACGTTATAGACGTATATAATGTCCCCACCGAGAAGTACGTGCAGGCACGACCGGGATTTTGTAAAACATCACCAGCGAGGGTCTAGATGGGTTAGGTTAGGTTATATTACGATATGGCCGTATATAATGTTCCCACCGAGAAGTATGGGCCCAAACGCCAGGAATGTTGTAAAATACTATATCCGAGAAGTTAGCCTGCCTTAGGTTAGGATATATATCGCTGTAGACGTTTATAATGTCTCATCCGAGACGTACGGGCCGACAGGGACGGGATTCTGTAAAACATTACCAGCGAGGGGGTTGATGGGTTAGGTTAGGTTGTGATACGTTATAGACGTTTATAATGTTCCCACCGAGAAGTATGGGCCGATACGCCAGGAATGTTGTAAAATACTGTATCCGAGAAGTTAGCCTGCCTTAGGTTAGTATATATATCGCTGTAGACGTTTATAATGTCTCATCCGAGACGTACGGGACGACAGGGACGGGATTCTGTAAAACATTACCAGCGAGGGGCTAGATGGGTTAGGTTAGGTTGAGATACGTTATAAACGTATATAATGTTCCCACCGAGAAGTAGGGGCCGATATGCCAGGAATGTTGTAAAATACTGCATCCGAGATGATAGCTTGCCTTAGGTTAGGATATATAACGCTATAGACGTATATAATATTCCAACCGAGATGTACGGGACGCCACGAACGGGATTCTGTAAAACATTGCCAACGAGGGGCTAGATGGGATAGGTTACGTTATGTTACGTTATAGACGTATATAATGTTCCCACCGAGAAGTATGGACCGATACGCCAGGAATGTTGTGAAATACTGCATCCGAGATGTTAGCCTGCCTTAGGTTAGAATATATATCGCTGTAGACGTATATAATATCCCAACCGAGATGTACGGGACGACACGAACGGGATTCTGTAAAACATTGCCAGCGAGGGGCTAGATGGGATAGGTTAGGTTATGTTACGTTATAGACGTATATAATGTTCCCACCGAGAAATAGAGGCCGATCCTACAGAAATGTTGTAAAATACTATATCCGAGAAATTAGCCTGCCTTAGGTTAGGATATATATCGCTGTAGACGTATATAATGTCCAACCCGAGACGTACGGGACGGCAGGAACGAGATACTGTAAAACATTACCAGCGAGGGGCTAGATGGGATAGGTTACGTTATGTTACGTTATGGACGTATATAATGTTCCCACCGAGAAGTATGGGCCGATACGCCAGGAATGTTGTGAAATACTGCATCCGAGATGATAGCCTGCCTTAGGTTAGGATATATAACGCTATAGACGTATATAATATCCCAACCGAGACGTACGGGACGACACGAACGGGATTCAGTAAAACATTACCAGCGAGGGGCTAGATGCGTTAGGATAGGATGTGATACGTTATAAACGTATATAATGTTCCCACCGAGAAGTAGGGGCCGATATGCCAGGGATGTTGTAAAATACTGCATCCGAGATGATAGCTTGCCTTAGGTTAGGATATATAACGCTATAAACGTATATAATATTCCAACCGAGATGTACGGGACGCCACGAACGGGATTCTGTAAAACATTGCCAACGAGGGGCTAGATGGGATAGGTTAGGTTATGTTACGTTACACACGTATATAATGTTCCCACCGAGAAGTATGGGCCGATACGCCAGGAATGTTGTAATATACTGCATCCGAGATGTTAGCCTGCCTTACGTTAGGATATATATCGCTGTAGACGTATATAACATCCCAACCGAGATGTACGGGACCACACGAACGGGATTCTGTGAAACATTGCCAACGAGGGGCTAGATGGGATAGGTTAGGTTATGTTAAGTTATAGACGTGTATAATGTTCCCACGGTGAAGTAGGGGCCGATACGCCAGGAATGGAGTAAAATACTTCATCCGAGATGTTAGCTTGCCTTAGGTTAGGATATATATTGCTGTAGACGTTTATAATGTCCCAACCGAAACGTCCGGGACGGCAGGAACGGGATACTGTAAAACATTACCAGCTTGGGGCTAGATGGGTTAGGTTAGGTTGTGATACGTTATAGACGTATATAATGTTACCACCGAGAAGTAGGGGACGATATGCCAGGAATGTTGTAAAATACTGCATCCGAGATGATAGCCTGCCTTAGGTTAGGATATATAACGCTATAGACGTATATAATATCCCATCCGAGATGTACCGGACGACACGAACGGGATGCTGTAAAATATTACCAGCGAGGGGCTAGATGGGTTAGGTTAGGTTATGTTAAGTTATAGACGTGTATAATGTTCCCACGGTGAAGTAGGGGCCGATACGCCAGGAATGGCGTAAAATACTTCTTCCGAGATGTTAGCCTGCCTTAGGTTAGGATATATATTGCTGTAGACGTTTATAATGTCCCAACCGAGACGTACGGGTCGGCAGGAACGGGATACTGTGAAACATTACCAGCGAGGGGCTAGATGGGTTAGGTTAGGTTGTGGTACGTTATAGACATATATAATGTTCCCACCGAGAAGTAGAGGCCGATGCGCCAGGAATGCTGTAAAATACTGCAACCGAGATGATAGCCTGCCTTAGGTTACGATATATAACGCTATAGACGTATATAATATCCCATCCGAGACGTACGGGTCGACAAGAACGGGATTCTGTAAAATATTACCAGCGAGGGGCTAGATGGGTTGGGTTAGGTTATGTTACGTTATAGACGTATATAGTGTTCCCACCGAGAAGTAGGGGCCGATACGGCAGGAATATTGTAAAATACTGCAACCGAGATGTTAGCCTGCCTTAGGTTAGGATACATAACGCTATAGGCGTATATAATATCCCAACCGAGACGTACGGGACGACACGAACGGGATTCTGTAAAACATTACCAGCGAGGGTCTAGATGGGTTAGGTTAGATTATATTACGTTATAGACGTATATAATGTTCCCACCGAGAAGTAGATGCCGATCCTACAGAAATATTGTTAAATACTATATCCGAGAAGTTAGCCTGCCTTAGGTTAGGATATATAACGCTGTAGACGTATATAATGTCCCAACCGAGACGTACGGGACGTCACGAACGGGATTCTGTAAAACATTGCCAACGAGGGGCTAGATGGGATAGGTTAGGTTATGTTACGTTACACACGTACATAATGTTCCCACCGAGAAGAATGGCCCGATACGCCAGGAATGTTGTAATATACTGCATCCGAGATGTTAGCCTGCCTTAGGTTAGGTATATAACGCTAGAGACGTATATAATATCCCAACCGAGACGTACGGGACGACACGAACGGGATTCTGTGAAATATTACCAGCGAGGGGCTAGATGGGATAGGTTAGGTTATATTACGTTACAGACGTATATAATGTTCCCACCGAGAAGTATGGGCCGAAACGCCAGGAATGTTGTAAAATACTATATCCGAGAAGTTAGCCTGCCTTAGGTTAGGATATATGTCGCTGTAGACGTTTATAATGTCTCATCCGAGACGTACGGGCCGACAGGGACGGGATTCTGTAAAACATTACCAGCGAGGGGGTTGATGGGTTAGGTTAGGTTGTGATACGTTATAGACGTTTATAATGTTCCCACCGAGAAGTATGGGCCGATACGCCAGGAATGTTGTAAAATACTGCATCCGAGATGTTAGCCTGCCTTAGCTTAGGTATATAACGCTAGAGACGTATATAATATCCCAACGGAGATGTACGGGACGACACGAACGGGATTCTGTAAGACATTGCCAACGAGGGGCTAGATGGGATAGGTTAGGTTATGTTACGTTATAGACGTTTATAATGTTCCCACGGTGAAGTAGGGGCCGATACGCCAGGAATGGAATAAAATACTTCATCCGAGATGTTAGCCTGCCTTAGGTTAGGAAATATATTGCTGTAGACGTTTATAATGTTCCAACCGAAACGTACGGGACGGCAGGAACGGGATACTGTAAAACATTACCAGCGAGGGGCTAGATGGGTTAGGTTAGGTTGTGATACGTTATAGAAGTATATAATGTTCCCAACGAGAAATAGTGGCCGATATGCCAGGAATGTTGTAAAATACTGCATTCGAGATGTTAGCCTGCCTTAGGTTAGGAAATATATTGCTGTAGACGTATATAATGTTCCCACCGAGAAGTAGGGGCCGATATGCCAGGGATGATGTAAAATACTGCATCCGAGATGATAGCTTGCCTTAGGTTAGGATATATAACGCTATAGACGTATATAATATTCCAACCGAGATGTACGGGACGTCACGAACGGGATTCTGTAAAACATTGCCAACGAGGGGCTAGATGGGATAGGTTAGGTTATGTTACGTTACACACGTATATAATGTTCCCACCGAGAAGTATGGGCCGATACGCCAGGAATGTTGTAATATACTGCATCCGAGATGTTAGCCTGCCTTACGTTAGGATATATATCGCTGTAGACGTATATAACATCCCAACCGAGATGTACGGGACCACACGCACGGGATTCTGTGAAACATTGCCAACGAGGGGCTAGATGGGATAGGTTAGGTTATGTTAAGTTATAGACGTGTATAATGTTCCCACGGCAAAGTACGGGCCGACACGACCGGAATTTTGTAAAACATTACCATCGAGGGTCTAGATGGGTTAGGTTAGGTTATATTACGATATGGACGTATATAATGTGCCCACCGAGAAGTAGGGGCCGACCCGCCAGGAATGTTGGAAAATACTACATCCGAGATGCTAGGTTCCCTTAGGTTAGGATATATAAGTTTATAGACGTATATAATGTACGCACCGAGACGTACGGGAAGACATGAACGGGATTCTGTGAAACATTACCAGCGAGGGTCTAGGTGGGTTAGGTTAGGTTATATTACGTTATAGACGTATATAATGTTCCCACCGAGAAGTAGGGGCCGACCCGCCAGAAATGTTGGAAAATACTACATCCGAGATGTTAGGTTCCCTTAGGTTAGGATATAAAACGATATAGACATATATAATGTCCCCACGGCAAAGTACGGGCCGACATGACCGGAATTTTGTAAAACATTACCAGCGAGGGTCTAGATGGGTTAGGTTAGGTTATATTACGATATGGACGTATATAATGTGCCCACCGAGAAGTAGGGGCCGTCCCGCCAGGAATGTTGGAAAATACTACATCCGAGATGTTAGGTTCCCTTGGGTTAGGATATATAACGTTATAGACGTAAATAATGTCCCCACCGAGAAGTACGGGCCGACTCGATCGCGATTTTGTAAAACATTACCAGCGATGGTCTAGGTGGGTTAGGTTAGGTTATATTACGATATAGACGTATATAATGTGCCCACTGAGAAGTAGGGGCCGACCCGCCAGGAATGTTGGAAAATACTACATCCGAGATGTTAGGTTCCCTTAGGTTAGCATACATAACGTTATAGACGTATATAATGTCCCCACCGAGAAGTACGGTTCGACACGACCGGGATTTTGTAAAACATTACCAGCGCCGGTCTAGATGGGTTAGGTTAGGTTATATTACGATATAGACGTATATAATGTGCCCACCGAGAAGTAGGGGCCGACCCGCCAGGAATGTTGGAAAATACTACATCCGAGAAGCTAGGTTCCCTTATGTTAGGATATATAAGTTTAAAGACGTATATAATGTACGCACCGAGACGTACGGGAAGACATGAACGGTATTCTGTGACACATTACCAGCGAGGGTCTATGTGGGTTAGGTTAGGTTATATTACGTTATAGACGTATATAATGTTCCCACCGAGAAGTAGGGGCCGACCCGCCAGAAATGTTGGAAAATACTACATCCGAGATGTTAGGTTCCCTTAGGTTAGGATATATAACGATATAGACGTATATAATGTCCCCACCGAGAAGTACGGGTCGACACGACCGGGATTTTGTAAAACATTACCAGCGAGGGTCTAGATGGGTTAGGTTAGGTTATATTACGATATAGACGTATATAATGTGCCCACCGAGAAGTAGGGGCCGACCCGCCAGGAATGTTGGAAAATACTACATCCGAGAAGCTAGGTTCCCTTAGGTTAGGATATATAAGTTTATAGACGTATATAATGTACGCACCGAGAAGTACGGGCCGACACGACCGGGATTTTGTAAAACATTACCAGCGAGGGTCTAGGTGGGTTAGGTTAGGTTATATTACGATATAGACGTATATAATGTGCCCACTGAGAAGTAGGGGCCGACCCGCCAGGAATGTTGGAAAATACTACATCCGAGATGTTAGGTTCCCTTCGGTTAGGATATATAACGTTATAGACGTATATAATGTCCCCACCGAGAAGTACGTGCAGACACGACCGGGATTTTGTAAAACATCACCAGCGAGGGTCTAGATGGGTTAGGTTAGGTTATATTACGATATGGCCGTATATAATGTTCCCACCGAGAAGTATGGGCCCAAACGCCAGGAATGTTGTAAAATACTATATCCGAGAAGTTAGCCTGCCTTAGGTTAGGATATATATCGCTGTAGACGTTTATAATGTCTCATCCGAGACGTACGGGCCGACAGGGACGGGATTCTGTAAAACATTACCAGCGAGGGGGTTGATGGGTTAGGTTAGGTTGTGATACGTTATAGACGTTTATAATGTTCCCACCGAGAAGTATGGGCCGATACGCCAGGAATGTTGTAAAATACTGTATCCGAGAAGTTAGCCTGCCTTAGGTTAGTATATATATCGCTGTAGACGTTTATAATGTCTCATCCGAGACGTACGGGACGACAGGGACGGGATTCTGTAAAACATTACCAGCGAGGGGCTAGATGGGTTAGGTTAGGTTGAGATACGTTATAAACGTATATAATGTTCCCACCGAGAAGTAGGGGCCGATATGCCAGGAATGTTGTAAAATACTGCATCCGAGATGATAGCTTGCCTTAGGTTAGGATATATAACGCTATAGACGTATATAATATTCCAACCGAGATGTACGGGACGCCACGAACGGGGTTCTGTAAAACATTGCCAACGAGGGGCTAGATGGGATAGGTTACGTTATGTTACGTTATAGACGTATATAATGTTCCCACCGAGAAGTATGGACCGATACGCCAGGAATGTTGTGAAATACTGCATCCGAGATGTTAGCCTGCCTTAGGTTAGAATATATATCGCTGTAGACGTATATAATATCCCAACCGAGATGTACGGGACGACACGAACGGGATTCTGTAAAACATTGCCAGCGAGGGGCTAGATGGGATAGGTTAGGTTATGTTACGTTATAGACGTATATAATGTTCCCACCGAGAAATAGAGGCCGATCCTACAGAAATGTTGTAAAATACTATATCCGAGAAATTAGCCTGCCTTAGGTTAGGATATATATCGCTGTAGACGTATATAATGTCCAACCCGAGACGTACGGGACGGCAGGAACGAGATACTGTAAAACATTACCAGCGAGGGGCTAGATGGGATAGGTTACGTTATGTTACGTTATGGACGTATATAATGTTCCCACCGAGAAGTATGGGCCGATACGCCAGGAATGTTGTGAAATACTGCATCCGAGATGATAGCCTGCCTTAGGTTAGGATATATAACGCTATAGACGTATATAATATCCCAACCGAGACGTACGGGACGACACGAACGGGATTCAGTAAAACATTACCAGCGAGGGGCTAGATGGGTTAGGATAGGATGTGATACGTTATAAACGTATATAATGTTCCCACCGAGAAGTAGGGGCCGATATGCCAGGGATGTTGTAAAATACTGCATCCGAGATGATAGCTTGCCTTAGGTTAGGATATATAACGCTATAGACGTATATAATATTCCAACCGAGATGTACGGGACGCCACGAACGGGATTCTGTAAAACATTGCCAACGAGGGGCTAGATGGGATAGGTTAGGTTATGTTACGTTACACACGTATATAATGTTCCCACCGAGAAGTATGGGCCGATACGCCAGGAATGTTGTAATATACTGCATCCGAGATGTTAGCCTGCCTTACGTTAGGATATATATCGCTGTAGACGTATATAACATCCCAACCGAGATGTACGGGACCACACGAACGGGATTCTGTGAAACATTGCCAACGAGGGGCTAGATGGGATAGGTTAGGTTATGTTAAGTTATAGACGTGTATAATGTTCCCACGGTGAAGTAGGGGCCGATACGCCAGGAATGGAGTAAAATACTTCATCCGAGATGTTAGCTTGCCTTAGGTTAGGATATATATTGCTGTAGACGTTTATAATGTCCCAACCGAAACGTCCGGGACGGCAGGAACGGGATACTGTAAAACATTACCAGCTTGGGGCTAGATGGGTTAGGTTAGGTTGTGATACGTTATAGACGTATATAATGTTACCACCGAGAAGTAGGGGACGATATGCCAGGAATGTTGTAAAATACTGCATCCGAGATGATAGCCTGCCTTAGGTTAGGATATATAACGCTATAGACGTATATAATATCCCATCCGAGATGTACCGGACGACACGAACGGGATGCTGTAAAATATTACCAGCGAGGGGCTAGATGGGTTAGGTTAGGTTATGTTAAGTTATAGACGTGTATAATGTTCCCACGGTGAAGTAGGGGCCGATACGCCAGGAATGGCGTAAAATACTTCTTCCGAGATGTTAGCCTGCCTTAGGTTAGGATATATATTGCTGTAGACGTTTATAATGTCCCAACCGAGACGTACGGGTCGGCAGGAACGGGATACTGTGAAACATTACCAGCGAGGGGCTAGATGGGTTAGGTTAGGTTGTGGTACGTTATAGACATATATAATGTTCCCACCGAGAAGTAGAGGCCGATGCGCCAGGAATGCTGTAAAATACTGCAACCGAGATGATAGCCTGCCTTAGGTTACGATATATAACGCTATAGACGTATATAATATCCCATCCGAGACGTACGGGTCGACAAGAACGGGATTCTGTAAAATATTACCAGCGAGGGGCTAGATGGGTTGGGTTAGGTTATGTTACGTTATAGACGTATATAGTGTTCCCACCGAGAAGTAGGGGCCGATACGGCAGGAATATTGTAAAATACTGCAACCGAGATGTTAGCCTGCCTTAGGTTAGGATACATAACGCTATAGGCGTATATAATATCCCAACCGAGACGTACGGGACGACACGAACGGGATTCTGTAAAACATTACCAGCGAGGGTCTAGATGGGTTAGGTTAGATTATATTACGTTATAGACGTATATAATGTTCCCACCGAGAAGTAGATGCCGATCCTACAGAAATATTGTTAAATACTATATCCGAGAAGTTAGCCTGCCTTAGGTTAGGATATATAACGCTGTAGACGTATATAATGTCCCAACCGAGACGTACGGGACGTCACGAACGGGATTCTGTAAAACATTGCCAACGAGGGGCTAGATGGGATAGGTTAGGTTATGTTACGTTACACACGTACATAATGTTCCCACCGAGAAGAATGGCCCGATACGCCAGGAATGTTGTAATATACTGCATCCGAGATGTTAGCCTGCCTTAGGTTAGGTATATAACGCTAGAGACGTATATAATATCCCAACCGAGACGTACGGGACGACACGAACGGGATTCTGTGAAATATTACCAGCGAGGGGCTAGATGGGATAGGTTAGGTTATATTACGTTACAGACGTATATAATGTTCCCACCGAGAAGTATGGGCCGAAACGCCAGGAATGTTGTAAAATACTATATCCGAGAAGTTAGCCTGCCTTAGGTTAGGATATATGTCGCTGTAGACGTTTATAATGTCTCATCCGAGACGTACGGGCCGACAGGGACGGGATTCTGTAAAACATTACCAGCGAGGGGGTTGATGGGTTAGGTTAGGTTGTGATACGTTATAGACGTTTATAATGTTCCCACCGAGAAGTATGGGCCGATACGCCAGGAATGTTGTAAAATACTGCATCCGAGATGTTAGCCTGCCTTAGCTTAGGTATATAACGCTAGAGACGTATATAATATACCAACGGAGATGTACGGGACGACACGAACGGGATTCTGTAAGACATTGCCAACGAGGGGCTAGATGGGATAGGTTAGGTTATGTTACGTTATAGACGTTTATAATGTTCCCACGGTGAAGTAGGGGCCGATACGCCAGGAATGGAATAAAATACTTCATCCGAGATGTTAGCCTGCCTTAGGTTAGGAAATATATTGCTGTAGACGTTTATAATGTTCCAACCGAAACGTACGGGACGGCAGGAACGGGATACTGTAAAACATTACCAGCGAGGGGCTAGATGGGTTAGGTTAGGTTGTGATACGTTATAGAAGTATATAATGTTCCCAACGAGAAATAGTGGCCGATATGCCAGGAATGTTGTAAAATACTGCATTCGAGATGTTAGCCTGCCTTAGGTTAGGAAATATATTGCTGTAGACGTATATAATGTTCCCACCGAGAAGTAGGGGCCGATATGCCAGGGATGATGTAAAATACTGCATCCGAGATGATAGCTTGCCTTAGGTTAGGATATATAACGCTATAGACGTATATAATATTCCAACCGAGATGTACGGGACGTCACGAACGGGATTCTGTAAAACATTGCCAACGAGGGGCTAGATGGGATAGGTTAGGTTATGTTACGTTACACACGTATATAATGTTCCCACCGAGAAGTATGGGCCGATACGCCAGGAATGTTGTAATATACTGCATCCGAGATGTTAGCCTGCCTTACGTTAGGATATATATCGCTGTAGACGTATATAACATCCCAACCGAGATGTACGGGACCACACGCACGGGATTCTGTGAAACATTGCCAACGAGGGGCTAGATGGGATAGGTTAGGTTATGTTAAGTTATAGACGTGTATAATGTTCCCACGGCAAAGTACGGGCCGACACGACCGGAATTTTGTAAAACATTACCATCGAGGGTCTAGATGGGTTAGGTTAGGTTATATTACGATATGGACGTATATAATGTGCCCACCGAGAAGTTGGGGCCGGCCCGCCAGGAATGTTGGAAAATACTACATCCGAGAAGCTAGGTTCCCTTAGGTTAGGATATATAAGTTTAAAGACGTATATAATGTACGCACCGAGACGTACGGGAAGACATGAACGGGATTCTGTGACACATTACCAGCGAGGGTCTATGTGGGTTAGGTTAGGTTATATTACGTTATAGACGTATATAATGTTCCCACCGAGAAGTAGGGGCCGACCCGCCAGAAATGTTGGAAAATACTACATCCGAGATGTTAGGTTCCCTTAGGTTAGGATATATAACGATATAGACGTATATAATGTCCCCACCGAGAAGTACGGGTCGACACGACCGGGATTTTGTAAAACATTACCAGCGAGGGTCTAGATGGGTTAGGTTAGGTTATATTACGATATGGCCGTATATAATGTGCCCACCGTGAAGTAGGGTCCGACACGCCAGGAATGTTGGAAAATACTACATCCGAGATGTTAGGTTCCCTTAGGTTAGGATATATAACGTTATAGACGTATATAATGTCCCCACCGAGAAGTACGGGCCGACACTACCGGGATTTTGTAAAACATTACCAGTGAGGGTCTAGATGGGTTAGGTTAGGTTATATTACGATATAGACGTATATAATGTGCCCACCGAGAAGTAGGGGCCGACCCGCCAGGAATGTTGGAAAATACTACATCCGAGATGCTAGGTTCCCTTAGGTTAGGATATATAAGTTTATAGACGTATATAATGTACGCACCGAGACGTACGGGAAGACATGAACGGGATTCTGTGAAACATTACCAGCGAGGGTCTAGGTGGGTTAGGTTAGGTTATATTACGTTATAGACGTATATAATGTTCCCACCGAGAAGTAGGGGCCGACCCGCCAGAAATGTTGGAAAATACTACATCCGAGATGTTAGGTTCCCTTAGGTTAGGATATAAAACGATATAGACATATATAATGTCCCCACGGCAAAGTACGGGCCGACATGACCGGAATTTTGTAAAACATTACCAGCGAGGGTCTAGATGGGTTAGGTTAGGTTATATTACGATATGGACGTATATAATGTGCCCACCGAGAAGTAGGGGCCGTCCCGCCAGGAATGTTGGAAAATACTACATCCGAGATGTTAGGTTCCCTTGGGTTAGGATATATAACGTTATAGACGTATATAATGTCCCCACCGAGAAGTACGTGCAGACACGACCGGGATTTTGTAAAACATCACCAGCGAGGGTCTAGATGGGTTAGGTTAGGTTATATTACGATATGGCCGTATATAATGTGCCCACCGTGAAGTAGGGTCCGACACGGCAGGAATGTTGGAAAATACTACATCCGAGATGTTAGGTTCCCTTAGGTTAGGATATATAACGTTATAGACGTATATAATGTCCCCACCGAGAAGTACGGGCCGACACTACCGGGATTTTGTAAAACATTACCAGTGAGGGTCTAGATGGGTTAGGTTAGGTTATATCACGATATAGACGTATATAATGTGCCCACCGAGAAGTAGGGGCCGACCCGCCAGGAATGTTGGAAGATACTACATGTTAGGTTCCCTTAGGTTAGCATATATAACGTTATAGACGTATATAATGTCCCCACCGAGAAGTACGGTTCGACACGACCGGGATTTTGTAAAACATTACCAGCGCCGGTCTAGATGGGTTAGGTTAGGTTATATTACGCTATAGACGTATATAATGTGCCCACCGAGAAGTAGGGGCCGACCCGCCAGGAATGTTGGAAAATACTACATCCGAGAAGCTAGGTTCCCTTAGGTTAGGATATATAAGTTTAAAGACGTATATAATGTACGCACCGAGACGTACGGGAAGACATGAACGGGATTCTGTGACACATTACCAGGGAGGGTCTATGTGGGTTAGGTTAGGTTATATTACGTTATAGACGTATATAATGTTCCCACCGAGAAGTAGGGGCCGACCCGCCAGAAATGTTGGAAAATACTACATCCGAGATGTTAGGTTCCCTTAGGTTAGGATATATAACGATATAGACGTATATAATGTCCCCACCGAGAAGTACGGGTCGACACGACCGGGATTTTGTAAAACATTACCAGCGAGGGTCTAGATGGGTTAGGTTAGGTTATATTACGATATAGACGTATATAATGTGCCCACCGAGAAGTAGGGACCGACCCGCCAGAAATGTTGGAAAATACTACATACGAGATGTTAGGTTCCCTTAGGTTAGGATATAAAACGATATAGACATATATAATGTCCCCACGGCAAAGTACGGGCCGACATGACCGGAATTTTGTAAAACATTACCAGCGAGGGTCTAGATGGGTTAGGTTAGGTTATATTACGATATGGACGTATATAATGTGCCCACCGAGAAGTAGGGGCCGGCCCGCCAGGAATGTTGGAAAATACTACATCCGAGATGTTAGGTTCCCTTGGGTTAGGATATATAACGTTATAGACGAAAATAATGTCCCCACCGAGAAGTACGGGCCGACACGACCGGGATTTTGTAAAACATTACCAGCGAGGGTCTAGGTGGGTTAGGTTAGGTTATATTACGATATAGACGTACATAATGTGCCCACTGGGAAGTAGGGGCCGACCCGCCAGGAATGTTGGAAAATACTACATCCGAGATGTTAGGTTCCCTCAGGTTAGCACATATAACGTTATAGACGTATATAATGTCCCCACCGAGAAGTACGGTTCGACACGACCGGGATTTTGTAAAACATTACCAGCGACGGTCTAGATGGGTTAGGTTAGGTTATATTACGATATAGACGTATATAATGTGCCCACAGAGAAGTAGGGGCCGACCCGCCAGGAATGTTGGAAAATACTACATCCGAGATGTTAGGTTCCCTTAGGTTAGGATATATAAATTTATAGACGTATATAATGTACGCACCGAGACGTACGGGACGACATAAACGGGATTCTGTGAAACATTACCAGCGAGGGTCTAGGTGGGTTAGGTTAGGTTATATTACGTTATAGACGTCTATAATGTGCCCACCGAGAAGTAGGGGCCGACCCGCCAGGAATGTTGGAAAATACTACATCCGAGAAGCTAGGTTCCCTTAGGTTAGGATATATAAGTTTATAGACGTATATAATGTACGCACCGAGACGTACGGGAAGACATGAACGGGATTCTGTGAAACATTACCAGCGAGGGTCTAGGTGGGTTAGGTTAGGTTATATTACGTTATAGACGTATATAATGTTCCCACCGAGAAGTAGGCGCCGACCCGCCAGAAATGTTGGAAAATACTACATCCGAAATGTTAGGTTCCCTTAGGTTAGGATATAAAACGATATAGACATATATAATGTCCCCACGGCAAAGTACGGGCCCACACGACCGGAATTTTGTAAAACATTACCAGCGAGGGTCTAGATGGGTTAGGTTAGGTTATATTACGATATGGACGTATATAATGTGCCCACCGAGAAGTAGGGGCCGGCCCGCCAGGAATGTTGGAAAATACTACATCCGAGATGTTAGGTTCCCTTAGGTTAGGATATAAAACGATATAGACATATATAATGTCCCCACGGCAAAGTACGGGCCGACACGACCGGAATTTTGTAAAACATTACCAGCGAGGGTCTAGATGGGTTAGGTTAGGTTATATTACGATATGGACGTATATAATGTGCCCACCGAGAAGTAGGGGCCGGCCCGCCAGGAATGTTGGAAAATACTACATCCGAGATGTTAGGTTCCCTTGGGTTAGGATATATAACGTTATAGACGTATATAATGTCCCCACCGAGAAGTACGAGCCGACACGACCGGGATTCTGTGAAACATTACCAGCAAGGGTCTAGGTGGGTTAGGTTAGGTTATATTACGTTATAGACGTATATAATGTTCCCACCGAGAAGTAGGGGCCGACCCGCCAGAAATGTTGGAAAATACTACATCCGAGATGTTAGGTTCCCTTAGGTTAGGATATATAACGATATAGACGTATATAATGTCCCCACCGAGAAGTACGGGTCGACACGACCGGGATTTTGTAAAACATTACCAGCGAGGGTCTAGATGGGTTAGGTTAGGTTATATTACGATATAGACGTATATAATGTGCCCACCGAGAAGTAGGGACCGACCCGCCAGAAATGTTGGAAAATACTACATACGAGATGTTAGGTTCCCTTAGGTTAGGATATAAAACGATATAGACATATATAATGTCCCCACGGCAAAGTACGGGCCGACATGACCGGAATTTTGTAAAACATTACCAGCGAGGGTCTAGGTGGGTTAGGTTAGGTTATATTACGATATAGACGTACATAATGTGCCCACTGGGAAGTAGGGGCCGACCCGCCAGGAATGTTGGAAAATACTACATCCGAGATGTTAGGTTCCCTCAGGTTAGCATATATAACGTTATAGACGTATATAATGTCCCCACCGAGAAGTACGGTTCGACACGACCGGGATTTTGTAAAACATTACCAGCGACGGTCTAGATGGGTTAGGTTAGGTTATATTACGATATAGACGTATATAATGTGCCCACAGAGAAGTAGGGGCCGACCCGCCAGGAATGTTGGAAAATACTACATCCGAGATGTTAGGTTCCCTTAGGTTAGGATATATAAATTTATAGACGTATATAATGTACGCACCGAGACGTACGGGACGACATAAACGGGATTCTGTGAAACATTACCAGCGAGGGTCTAGCTGGGTTAGGTTAGGTTATATTACGTTATAGACGTCTATAATGTGCCCACCGGGAAGTAGGGGCCGACCCGCCAGGAATGTTGGAAAATACTACATCCGAGAAGCTAGGTTCCCTTAGGTTAGGATATATAAATTTATAGACGTATATAATGTACGCACCGAGACGTACGGGAAGACATGAACGGGATTCTGTGAAACATTACCAGCGAGGGTCTAGGTGGGTTAGGTTAGGTTATATTACGTTATAGACGTATATAATGTTCCCACCGAGAAGTAGGCGCCGACCCGCCAGAAATGTTGGAAAATACTACATCCGAAATGTTAGGTTCCCTTAGGTTAGGATATAAAACGATATAGACATATATAATGTCCCCACGGCAAAGTACGGGCCCACACGACCGGAATTTTGTAAAACATTACCAGCGAGGGTCTAGATGGGTTAGGTTAGGTTATATTACGATATGGACGTATATAATGTGCCCACCGAGAAGTAGGGGCCGGCCCGCCAGGAATGTTGGAAAATACTACATCCGAGATGTTAGGTTCCCTTGGGTTAATATATATAACGTTATAGACGTAAATAATGTCCCCACCGAGACGTACGGGAGGACATAAACGGGATTCTGTGAAACATTACCAGCGAGGGTCTAGGTGGGTTAGGTTAGGTTATATTACGTTATAGACGTATATAATGTTCCCACCGAGAAGTAGGGGCCGACCCGCCAGAAATGTTGGAAAATACTACATCCGAGATGTTAGGTTCCCTTAGGTTAGGATATAAAACGATATAGACATATATAATGTCCCCACGGCAAAGTACGGGCCGACACGACCGGAATTTTGTAAAACATTACCATCGAGGGTCTAGATGGGTTAGGTTAGGTTATATTACGATATGGACGTATATAATGTGCCCACCGAGAAGTAGGGGCCGGCCCGCCAGGAATGTTGGAAAATACTACATCCGAGAAGCTAGGTTCCCTTAGGTTAGGATATATAAGTTTAAAGACGTATATAATGTACGCACCGAGACGTACGGGAAGACATGAACGGGATTCTGTGACACATTACCAGCGAGGGTCTATGTGGGTTAGGTTAGGTTATATTACGTTATAGACGTATATAATGTTCCCACCGAGAAGTAGGGGCCGACCCGCCAGAAATGTTGGAAAATACTACATCCGAGATGTTAGGTTCCCTTAGGTTAGGATATATAACGATATAGACGTATATAATGTCCCCACCGAGAAGTACGGGTCGACACGACCGGGATTTTGTAAAACATTACCAGCGAGGGTCTAGATGGGTTAGGTTAGGTTATATTACGATATAGACGTATATAATGTGCCCACCGAGAAGTAGGGGCCGACCCGCCAGGAATGTTGGAAAATACTACATCCGAGATGTTAGGTACCCTTAGGTTAGGATATATAAATTTATAGACGTATATAATATCCGCACCGAGACGTACGGGAAGACGTGAAAGGGATTCTGTGAAACATTCCCAGCGAGGGTCTAGATGGGTTAGGTTAGGTTATATTACGATATGGCCGTATATAATGTGCCCACCGTGAAGTAGGGTCCGACACGCCAGGAATGTTGGAAAATACTACATCCGAGATGTTAGGTTCCCTTAGGTTAGGATATATAACGTTATAGACGTATATAATGTCCCCACCGAGAAGTACGGGCCGACACTACCGGGATTTTGTAAAACATTACCAGTGAGGGTCTAGATGGGTTAGGTTAGGTTATATTACGATATAGACGTATATAATGTGCCCACCGAGAAGTAGGGGCCGACCCGCCAGGAATGTTGGAAAATACTACATCCGAGATGCTAGGTTCCCTTAGGTTAGGATATATAAGTTTATAGACGTATATAATGTACGCACCGAGACGTACGGGAAGACATGAACGGGATTCTGTGAAACATTACCAGCGAGGGTCTAGGTGGGTTAGGTTAGGTTATATTACGTTATAGACGTATATAATGTTCCCACCGAGAATTAGGGGCCGACCCGCCAGAAATGTTGGAAAATACTACATCCGAGATGTTAGGTTCCCTTAGGTTAGGATATAAAACGATATAGACATATATAATGTCCCCACGGCAAAGTACGGGCCGACATGACCGGAATTTTGTAAAACATTACCAGCGAGGGTCTAGATGGGTTAGGTTAGGTTATATTACGATATGGACGTATATAATGTGCCCACCGAGAAGTAGGGGCCGTCCCGCCAGGAATGTTGGAAAATACTACATCCGAGATGTTAGGTTCCCTTGGGTTAGGATATATAACGTTATAGACGTAAATAATGTCCCCACCGAGAAGTACGGGCCGACACGACCGGGATTTTGTAAAACATTACCAGCGAGGGTCTAGGTGGGTTAGGTTAGGTTATATTACGATATAGACGTACATAATGTGCCCACTGGGAAGTAGGGGCCGACCCGCCAGGAATGTTGGAAAATACTACATCCGAGATGTTAGGTTCCCTCAGGTTAGCATATATAACGTTATAGACGTATATAATGTCCCCACCGAGAAGTACGGTTCGACACGACCGGGATTTTGTAAAACATTACCAGCGACGGTCTAGATGGGTTAGGTTAGGTTATATTACGATATAGACGTATATAATGTGCCCACAGAGAAGTAGGGGCCGACCCGCCAGGAATGTTGGAAAATACTACATCCGAGATGTTAGGTTCCCTTAGGTTAGGATATATAAATTTATAGACGTATATAATGTACGCACCGAGACGTACGGGAAGACATAAACGGGATTCTGTGAAACATTACCAGCGAGGGTCTAGGTGGGTTAGGTTAGGTTATATTACGTTACAGACGTATATAATGTGCCCACCGAGAAGTAGGGGCCGACCCGCCAGGAATGTTGGAAAATACTACATCCGAGAAGCTAGGTTCCCTTAGGTTAGGATATATAAGTTTATAGACGTATACAATGTACGCACCGAGACGTACGGGAAGACATGAACGGGATTCTGTGAAACATTACCAGCGAGGGTCTAGGTGGGTTAGGTTAGGTTATATTACGTTATAGACGTATATAATGTTCCCACCGAGAAGTAGGCGCCGACCCGCCAGAAATGTTGGAAAATACTACATCCGAAATGTTAGGTTCCCTTAGGTTAGGATATAAAACGATATAGACATATATAATGTCCCCACGGCAAAGTACGGGCCGACACGACCGGGATTTTGTAAAACATTACCAGCGAGGGTCTAGATGGGTTAGTTTAGGTTATATTACGATATGGACGTATATAATGTGCCCACCGAGAAGTAGGGGCCGGCCCGCCAGGAATGTTGGAAAATACTACATCCGAGATGTTAGGTTCCCTTAGGTTAGGATATAAAACGATATAGACATATATAATGTCCCCACGGCAAAGTACGGGCCGACACGACCGGAATTTTGTAAAACATTACCAGCGAGGGTCTAGATGGGTTAGGTTAGGTTATATTACGATATGGACGTATATAATGTGCCCACCGAGAAGTAGGGGCCGGCCCGCCAGGAATGTTGGAAAATACTACATCCGAGATGTTAGGTTCCCTTGGGTTAGGATATATAACGTTATAGACGTATATAATGTCCCCACCGAGAAGTACGAGCCGACACGACCGGGATTCTGTGAAACATTACCAGCAAGGGTCTAGGTGGGTTAGGTTAGGTTATATTACGTTATAGACGTATATAATGTTCCCACCGAGAAGTAGGGGCCGACCCGCCAGAAATGTTGGAAAATACTACATCCGAGATGTTAGGTTCCCTTGGGTTAGGATATATAACGTTATAGACGTATATAATGTCCCCACCGAGAAGTACGGGCAGACACGACCGGGATTTTGTAAAACATTACCAGCGAGGGTCTAGATGGGTTAGGTTAGGTTATATTACGATATGGACGTATATAATGTGCCCACCGAGAAGTAGGGGCCGACACGCCAGGAATGTTGGAAAATACTACATCCGAGATGTTAGGTTCCCTTGGGTTAGGATATATAACGTTATAGACGTATATAATGTCCCCACCGAGAAGTACGGGCAGACACGACCGGGATTTTGTAAAACATTACCAGCGAGGGTCTAGATGGGTTAGGTTAGGTTATATTACGATATGGACGTATATAATGTGCCCACCGAGAAGTAGGGGCCGACACGCCAGGAATGTTGGAAAATACTACATCCGAGAAGTTAGGTTCCCTTAGGTTAGGATATATAACGTTATAGACTTATATAATGTCCCCACCGAGAAGTACGGGCCGACACGACCGGGATTTTGTAAAACATTACCAGCGAGGGTCTAGTTGGGTTAGGTTAGGTTATATTGCGATATAGACGTATATAATGTGCCCACCGAGAAGTAGGGGCCGACCCGCCAGGAATGTTGGAAAATACTACATCCGAGATGTTAGGTTCCCTCAGGTTAGGATATATAAAGTTATAGACGTATATGATGTCCCCACGGCAAAGTACCGTCCGACACGACCGGAATTTTGTAAAACATTACCACTGAGGGTCTAGATGGGTTAGGTTAGGTTATATTACGATATGGACGTATATAATGTGCCCACCGAGAAGTAGGGGCCGGCCCGCCAGGAATGTTGGAAAATACTACATCCGAGATGTTAGGTTCCCTTAGGTTAGGATATATAAATTTATAGACGTATATAATGTACGCACGGCAAAGTACGGGCCGACACGACCGGAATTTTGTAAAATATTACCAGCGAGGTTCTAGATGGGTTAGGTTAGGTTATATTACGATATGGACGTATATAATGTGCCCACCGAGAAGTAGGGGCCGACCCGCAATGAATGTTGGAAAATACTACATCCGAGAAGTTAGGTTCCCTTGGGTTAGGATATATAAAGTTATAGACGTATATTATGTCCCCACGGCAAAGTACGGGCCGACACGACCGGAATTTTGTAAAATATTACCAGCGAGGATCTAGATGGGTTAGGTTAGGTTATATTACGATATGGACGTATATAATGTGCCCACCGAGAAGTAGGGGCCGACCCGCAATGAATGTTGGAAAATACTACATCCGAGAAGTTAGGTTCCCTTAGGCTAGGATATATAACGTTATAGACGTATATAATGTCCCCACCGAGAAGTACGGGCCGACACGACCGGGATTTTGTAAAACATTACCAGGGAGGGTCTAGATGGGTTAGGTTAGGTTATATTGCGATATAGACGTCAATAATGTGCCCACCGAGAAGTAGGGGCCGACCCGCCAGGATTGTTGGAAAATACTACATCCGAGATGTTAGGTTCCCTTGGGTTAGGATGTATAACGTTATAGACGTAAATAATGTCCCCACCGAGAAGTACGGGCAGACACGACCGGGATTTTGTAAAACATTACCAGCGAGGGTCTAGATGGGTTAGGTTAGGTTATATTACGATATGGACGTATATAATGTGCCCACCGAGAAGTAGGGGCCGACACGCCAGGAATGTTGGAAAATACTACATCCGAGATGTTAGGTTCCCTTGGGTTAGGATATATAACGTTATAGACTTATATAATGTCCCCACCGAGAAGTACGGGCCGACACGACCGGGATTTTGTAAAACATTACCAGCGAGGGTCTAGTTGGGTTAGGTTAGGTTATATTGCGATATAGACGTATATAATGTGCCCACCGAGAAGTAGGGGCCGACCCGCCAGGAATGTTGGAAAATACTACATCCGAGATGTTAGGTTCCCTCAGGTTAGGATATATAAAGTTATAGACGTATATGATGTCCCCACGGCAAAGTACCGTCCGACACGACCGGAATTTTGTAAAACATTACCACTGAGGGTCTAGATGGGTTAGGTTAGGTTATATTACGATATGGACGTATATAATGTGCCCACCGAGAAGTAGGGGCCGGCCCGCCAGGAATGTTGGAAAATACTACATCCGAGATGTTAGGTTCCCTTAGGTTAGGATATATAAATTTATAGACGTATATAATGTACGCACGGCAAAGTACGGGCCGACACGACCGGAATTTTGTAAAATATTACCAGCGAGGTTCTAGATGGGTTAGGTTAGGTTATATTACGATATGGACGTATATAATGTGCCCACCGAGAAGTAGGGGCCGACCCGCAATGAATGTTGGAAAATACTACATCCGAGAAGTTAGGTTCCCTTGGGTTAGGATATATAAAGTTATAGACGTATATTATGTCCCCACGGCAAAGTACGGGCCGACACGACCGGAATTTTGTAAAATATTACCAGCGAGGATCTAGATGGGTTAGGTTAGGTTATATTACGATATGGACGTATATAATGTGCCCACCGAGAAGTAGGGGCCGACCCGCAATGAATGTTGGAAAATACTACATCCGAGAAGTTAGGTTCCCTTAGGCTAGGATATATAACGTTATAGACGTATATAATGTCCCCACCGAGAAGTACGGGCCGACACGACCGGGATTTTGTAAAACATTACCAGGGAGGGTCTAGATGGGTTAGGTTAGGTTATATTGCGATATAGACGTCAATAATGTGCCCACCGAGAAGTAGGGGCCGACCCGCCAGGATTGTTGGAAAATACTACATCCGAGATGTTAGGTTCCCTTGGGTTAGGATGTATAACGTTATAGACGTAAATAATGTCCCCACCGAGAAGTACGGGCGACAAGACCGGGATTTTGTAAAACATTACCAGCGACGGTCTAGATGGGTTAGGTTAGGTTATATTCCGATATAAACGTATCTAATGTGCCCACCGAGAAGTAGGGGCCGACCCGCCAGGAATGTTGGAAAATACTACATCCGAGATGTTAGGTTCCCTTGGGTTAGGATATATAACGTTATAGACGTATATAATGTCCCCACCGAGAAGTACGGGTCGACACGACCGGGATTTTGTAAAACATTACCAGCGACGGTCTAGATGGGTTAGGTTGGGTTATATTACGATATAGACGTATATAATGTGCCCACCGAGAAGTAGGGGCCGACCCGCCAGGAATGTTGGAAAATACTACATCCGAGATGTTAGGTTCCCTTGGGTTAGGATGTATAACGTTATAGACGTAAATAATGTCCCCACCGAGAAGTACGGGCGACAAGACCGGGATTTTGTAAAACATTACCAGCGACGGTCTAGATGGGTTAGGTTAGGTTATATTACGATATAGACGTATATAATGTGCCCACCGAGAAGTAGGGGCCGACCAGCCAGGAATGTTGGAAAATACTATATCCGAGAAGTTAGGATCCCTTAGGTTAGGATATATAACGTTATAGACTTATATAATGTCCCCACCGAGAAGTACGGGCCGACACGACCGGGATTTTGTAAAGCATTACCAGCGAGGTTCTAGATGGGTTAGGTGAGGTTATATGACGATATGGACGTGTATAATGTGCCCACCGAGAAGTAGGGGCCGACCCGCCAGGAATGTTGGAAAATACTACATCCGAGATGTTAGGTTCCCTTAGGTTAGGATATATAAATTTATAGACGTATATAATGTACGCACCGAGACGTACGGGAAGACATAAACGGGATTTTGTAAAACATTACCAGCGACGGTCTAGATGGGTTAGGTTAGGTTATATTCCGATATAAACGTATCTAATGTGCCCACCGAGAAGTAGGGGCCGACCCGCCAGGAATGTTGGAAAATACTACATCCGAGATGTTAGGTTCCCTTGGGTTAGGATATATAACGTTATAGACGTATATAATGTCCCCACCGAGAAGTACGGGCAGACACGACCGGGATTTTGTAAAACATTACCAGCGAGGGTCTAGATGGGTTAGGTTAGGTTATATTACGATATGGACGTATATAATGTGCCCACCGAGAAGTAGGGGCCGACCCGCCAGGAATGTTGGAAAATACTACATCCGAGATGTTAGGTTCCCTTGGGTTAGGATATATAACGTTATAGACGTAAATAATGTCCCCACCGAGAAGTACGGGCCGACACGACCGGGATTTTGTAAAACATTACCAGCGAAGGTCTAGTTGGGTTAGGTTAGGTTATATTGCGATATAGACGTATACAATGTGCCCACCGAGAAGTAGGGGCCTACCCGCCAGGAATGTTGGAAAATACTACATCCGAGATGTTAGGTTCCCTTGGGTTAGGATGTATAACGTTATAGACGTAAATAATGTCCCCACCGAGAAGTACGGGCGACAAGACCGGGATTTTGTAAAACATTACCAGCGACGGTCTAGATGGGTTAGGTTAGGTTATATTACGATATAGACGTATATAATGTGCCCACCGAGAACTAGGGGCCGACCAGCCAGGAATGTTGGAAAATACTATATCCGAGAAGTTAGGATCCCTTAGGTTAGGATATATAACGTTATAGACTTATATAATGTCCCCACCGAGAAGTACGGGCCGACACGACCGGGATTTTGTAAAACATTACCAGCGAGGGTCTAGATGGGTTAGGTGAGGTTATATTACGATATGGACGTGTATAATGTGCCCACCGAGAAGTAGGGGCCGACCCGCCAGGAATGTTGGAAAATACTACATCCGAGATGTTAGGTTCCCTTAGGTTAGGATATATAAATTTATAGACGTATATAATGTACGCACCGAGACGTACGGGAAGACATAAACGGGATTTTGTAAAACATTACCAGCGACGGTCTAGATGGGTTAGGTTAGGTTATATTCCGATATAAACGTATCTAATGTGCCCACCGAGAAGTAGGGGCCGACCCGCCAGGAATGTTGGAAAATACTACATCCGAGATGTTAGGTTCCCTTGGGTTAGGATATATAACGTTATAGACGTATATAATGGACGCACCGAGACGAACGGGAAGACATGAACGGGATTCTGTGAAACATTACCAGCGAGGGTCTAGGTGGGTTAGGTTAGGTTATATTACGTTATAGACGTATATAAAGTTCCCACCGAGAAGTAGGGGCCGACCCGCCAGAAATGTTGGAAAATACTACATCCGAGATGTTAGGTACCCTTAGGTTAGGATATATAACGTTATAGACGTATATAATGTCCCCACCGAGAAGTACGGGTCGACACGACCGGGATTTTGTAAAACATTACCAGCGACGGTCTAGATGGGTTAGGTTGGGTTATATTACGATATAGACGTATATAATGTGCCCACCGAGAAGAAGGGGCCGACCCGCCAGGAATGTTGGAAAATACTACATCCGAGATGTTAGGTACCCTTAGGTTAGGATATATAAATTTATAGACGTATATAATATCCGCACCGAGACGTACGGGAAGACATGAACGGGATTCTGTGAAACATTCCCAGCGAGGGTCTAGATGGGTTAGGTTAGGTTATATTACGATATGGACGTATATAATGTGCCCACCGAGAAGTAGGGGCCGCCCAGCCAGGAATGTTGGAAAATACTACATCCGAGATGTTAGGTTCCCTTCGGTTAGGATATATAACGTTGTAGACGTATATAATGTCCCCACGGCAAAGTGCGGGCCGACAAGACCGGAATTTTGTAAAACATTACCGGCGATGGTCTAGATGGGTTAGGTTAGGTTATATTACGATATGGACGTATATAATGTGCCCACCGAGAAGTAGGGGCCGACCCGCCAGGAATGTTGGAAAATACTACATCCGAGATGTTAGGTTCCCTTGGGTTAGGATATATAACGTTATAGAAGTATATAATGTCCCCACCGAGAAGTACGAGCCGACACGACCGGGATTCTGTGAAACATTACCAGCAAGGGTCTAGGTGGGTTAGGTTAGGTTATATTACGTTATAGACGTATATAATGTTCCCACCGAGAAGTAGGGGCCGACCCGCCAGAAATGTTGGAAAATACTACATCCGAGATGTTAGGTTCCCTTGGGTTAGGATATATAACGATATAGACGTATATAATGTCCCCACCGAGAAGTACGGGCAGACACGACCGTGATTTTGTAAAACATTACCAGCGAGGGTCTAGATGGGTGCGGTTAGGTTATATTACGATATAGACGTATATAATGTGCCCACCGAGAAGTAGGGGCCGACACGCCAGGAATGTTGGAAAATACTACATCCGAGAAGTTAGGTTCCCTTAGGTTAGGATATATAACGTTATAGACTTATATAATGTCCC